>JASSUY010006571.1:0-73732 GCA_032466535.1 Forpus xanthops
TGCCCATGGCAGGGGGGTTGGAACTAGATGATCTTAAGGTCCTTTCCAACCCTAACTATTCTATGATTCTATGTACAGGTCAATTAACCAGTCAGCTAGGGAGGTTGGCAATGCAGGGTAATGATGGATACTCTGAGTATGACCACTGTTTTGACCGAGAGATGCAGCCACCTCTTTTTTTTTACACAAGAACTCATCCTACTCCCTTCTAAAGTGAGTTTCATGACACAAAACTCGACTAGGAATAGAAGCAAGGAAACAAGACATCCTTGAATGAAATAATTTGAATGAAGCAAAAATGCATTTCAGTTCCATGAGCCCATGCCAGTTAAATATTTCTTGGCCAAGGGGCTTTCCACAGTAGGAATCAAACCTCACTCTCCACAGGCTACATTTCACCAATCCCTCAGCTTCCCAGCTTCTGAACACTTGAGAAGCTGGCATTTTCTCATAAGTATCTGCTGAAGGCTGAGTCCCTTCTGTCCCTCGCAGGGATGCACAAAGCAATAGAAAGGATAATCTCTTCCAGGGGAAGACTTGGCTTCATCGCAGAGAGGGAGAGGACATGCAGCAGAAACAAGCCTATCTAGCAGGGATGTGGACCAAGAGAAACCTCTGAACAGGACTATGACTTCAGCCATGCCTCTGCATCCATCTCTGCTTACCATACAATGGGCAGAAGCACAGTTCAACTTAAACAGGGAAAGTTTAGATTGGATCTGAGGAAGAAATTCTTTACTGTGAGGTTGGTGAAGCACTGGAATGAGTTGCCCAGGGAAGTTGTGAATGCTCCATCACTGGCAGTGTTCAAGGCTGGATTGGACACAGCCTTGGGTGACATGGTTTAGTGGGAGGTGTCCCTGCCCGTAGCAGGAGGGTTGGAACTAGATAATCTTAAGGACCTTTCCAACCCTAACTATTCTATGATTCTATGATTCTATGAGAGCAGGAACTGCTCGGTGTTAATGCGCTCACACATGCAAATTACAGGAAAAGGCAGGAAGGAGCACAGACCATGTCTCTGCTCTCCTTGGGACTGACTGCCACAGAGCAATAACCCCACATAAATGAAAGGGAAGCATTGGTCACTCTTCTCAAGGGGAGTGCAGTGCCATCTCTCTTGCCTATGTGGCTCCAGAGCAGTCTGCCCATAAATTACGGTGCCATCTCTGCTAAGGCAGTCTTGCTGGACCATGTCTGTGCAGGTGTTTCAAAATCTGAGCTCTTGAGCCCTTCTCCCACCACAGCCAACCCACAACAGCTCAGTCACTGGAGAGGCAAGAATTAGGCCTTTTTATCCTTGCACTTCACAGTCTGCAGAGATTCACTTGTCCAAAGTATTGTTATTTCTGCTCCACCCTGCTATTTTTCTGGAGGTTTGACTTTTTTCCTCCTTCCAAGCCATCCAGCCTTCTCCTTCTTGTGAGTTTTTGTTTTCTCACTGCACACTCCCTCGCTTCAGGCCAGACCTGCTGAGATGCTGACTTTTGCTTTGACAGTATGGTTTGCTTTTTATTTAAGACTCTGTGTTATGGGTCAACGATAGTACATCCAAGATGATAAGGGTTCTGTTCTGAGATTAGAGCACAGAGCTGCAATGTCCAATTGAGGTTGCACAAAAGGCAGTCAACTTTGTGGTTTTATCTTGTTTTTCACTTGTTAAAGGGCTTTTATTTTTTTCCACTTTGTGTGAAGTCAGCAAAGCTGCAAGTTTGGCCAGTTTCCTTTTTACGTGCAGTGTTTTCTGCAGTTCCAACAGGACGCTGCAATGCATTAGCTAATGCAATACAGGTTCTTCCAAGAAGTTTGAAGGGATCAGGCGAGTAACCTGCATATTTTATAGAACATTTAAATACACTGTGGTCTGAGGCCTCCTGAAATCATAAAACTACCACTCAGCTGTGAACCACGGGTTGAAGCACAGTGCTGAAATATTGCTGCATTAGAAATGGGAGGAAACAGAGAGAAATTTCCCCTTCTGATCTGCACGCTGATTAAAGCTCAACAGCTCAGCCTCCTACTGCATTTTCCACAGCCAGACCTCACACTGGGCCGAGTTCAGCATGTTTGCAGAAGGAAGAAGTCCTCCTGCTGAGTCCTGCTCCACTTACGCCGCCCAGCTGGAAGAAAACATACCCGTGCTCAGTAGCAAAAGACAAGTCCTTACAGCCTCTGCAGCAGCAAGGATGCAGGGGCTGGAGCTGGTGACATGCTCACGGGTTCTCCTGCTGGCCATGGAGGCTGAGGAGGCTGCATGTCCTTCTCTCCTGCCTCCTGTGACCCAGGAGGAGCACAGCCAGTAGCAGGAGAATGGCTTCAGATTCTGAGTTAACCACCTTTTTAACACGCCCATGCTCTCACCGGCAATGTATCACTAAATTCAGTCTTCTAAACCATCATTTCCCTTAAGACCTCCATGTATCTCTTCCACCTAATCAGGAGGTTCATTTCAACCGCCGTTCACTTGGCCTTTCCCAGCAAAGCTGGGGTTGCTTCCAGACCCTTTATAAATGAAGATCAGCTGGATTTAGTAAAGCACAGCCCTGCTTTGCTAAGGAGGAAAATAAAGGAGATGGAACAGAGACTGCATTGTATGACAAAAGGCAGTTTCTGCCCAAGTTCGGTTTCCTATGTAGCATCCATCCTACTCGAGCAGTCCCAGCCAGGCCAGAAGACAGGTTTCTTAGTTCTTTATTGTAGGGCAAGTCTCTGTATCACATCTTTTTCTAGGGGATGCAAGCAAGCTCTGCAGAGGCTCCAAACTGATGCTAATCCAGATAGCCAAAGTTAATCACCCTGGTTTTTTCTCATCCCATCTCTGACTCATCCCAACATCACAGTTTTTAAGGGATTTGGTCTTCGAAACATCGCCTGTGCCACAGAGCTTACCAAATGCCTGGCTGCAAGAGCTGCCAAGACAGTGGTGGCAAATGAGGTAACATATTTGAATCGGGGAAGTGCTGATGACATGTAAAGGGCTCCAGAGCACCTACCCCCATTGGGAGTGCTGAGGGATGCCATTATGGCCGGGGGACAGTTGCCAAAAGTAGGACTGCAAGGCTCATTGCTGTGCAGTCCAAACATATGTTTGCTATCAGAAACAGGGTGGTGTAAAGAGCTGTTTCACTCCCTAAACCAAAAGGAAAAAAAAATGGGAACTAAAAAATGTTATTCAGATCTGACTGAACCAAATTATTTTGCTAGCCAAATGTAAAGCAGGGGAAAGCATAGTATCAGACTGTAAAAAGCATTTTAGTACCTTTTGGGTAAGATCCAGCAAGGCAGATATTTTCCACCTGTAAATAATTCAGGAGAAGAAAAGAGCTGTTGCAACTAATTTTTCTCCAGAAAGACCATCAAGCCAATTAGAAGAAGCAGAATAGTCTTGTAGCCCAAGAATAAAGAAGACGAAAATGACGAGTCAGGAGAGTAATCCCATCAGCCTTCTGGCAACCTGATGTGTTTTGTGCATCCGAACAGTTTTCCACCATCCCTTTAGCATGGCCAACAGTGACTGCATTGGGCACAAGCGCAGAAGTCCACCTACAATGAGTTGCTTCCAGGACTGAGTCTTAAATCATCGTTTAAAATTCTTTGGCCCTCTTTTTCCCCAAGTACTGGACGTTTAACCCTTCTGCCATTTCTAGATGTCAGCCTAGATGATCATGTTCTCCTTATGTAAAAGCACTCTGCTCACTTCCCCAGGGAGCAACTGCTCTGGATCTCACCCCAAAGCCTGTTCTTCCAGTTAGCTGAGCCACCATGAACCAGGCTTTCATGCACTCTGGTGCCACCTTCTAGCCTCCTCTGGAGAAAGTGGATCTAGTGTAACTAGTTCATCTTGGATTCATAGAAGCAAGATGCCTGTGAGGACAAAAAAATGCATTTTACAAACCTTTGTTGTTTTCTTCTATAGTATTCTACCACAACTATTAGCTCCTGGGTGTTAGAATGATTTTACTAAACTTCATAGATTCACCTTGCAGCTCTCCCCACCATCTGAAAAACATATATTCCAAAAAAAAAAAAAAAAAAACAAAATAAAGGAAAAAGTCTGAAAAGGACTTTTATCAGAAAATAGAAATGTACTGGAGGCACTGCCGGATAGATTTACAAAATGGACGCAAACAACAAGTAAAAATTTCTTACTTAAGTGTGTGACAAGTACATCTAGTATGAGAGATGAGCAAATGAAAATATTCACATTCTATTTTTGCCTATTGTCTTCTTTTTTAAAATAAGAGAGCTAAGAAAAGTTGAAAAAAATATTCTTAATGTTATTGACTTATAAATAAAAGGAATGGCTATATCAGTAGGGCTCAGGAATCTCATGTAAATAGATACCTTTTGTAACAATGCAGAAACAGAAAGAGTCCAGATTTCTAGAAAGCCTAAAAAATGAGCATAGAGTCCTTAGATACACCCATTAAGATGTACTGGAGACAGTACAATACAAAGGACAAAAAGAAAATGAGCCCATTACTTGTAGCTCTACAGTACATTAGATATATTTCCCTAATATTGCAAGCTTTGAAATAAAGTAACTTCGTCTGAAGTGGTCAGTGGTCATACAAAGGACTTCAAAGGAAAAAAGTTCAATTGTAAAAAGCCCATTTTAAGCATTACTTTGAAAATTATTTCACTGCTCCTTCAGAGGGAAAAAAAAGCCCACATCCAGCTTCATGTTCAGGGTGCTGGGCTTTTTTTCTAAATCAGACCTCAGGGGGAAAACTTGTTTTCACTCTTAAAAGATTCCAAGGTTTTTCTGGCCTCACCCACCTCTAACCTAAGAAAGAGAAAAATCATTATTCCTGCTTTGCTGGTTGGGAAATTGGAGAATGGAAAGATGCTGTGTGCAATATACTTTCCCACTGAAACTGGTGGAAATCCCCAACTTCCAAGGATGTCTGAAGTCACTGGCCAGCAGTGCAGAGGAAGAAAGAAAAAGAGCCAGGCACACAGTGCTGTTTCTCCATTTGCTTTTGCAGCCACAAAATCCATTCCTTTTTCTCCATTCTAGTGCTATTCCTTTATGTGGTACATAACTGGAGTTTCCTTTGGGGTTTGTTTGTTTTTCCCTTATTTTAATCTTGCCTGTAACCATCAGGAGCTGGGTCAAGTCCTGTACCACTGGACTCAATGACTGTTTTGTCACTGAGGAGGAAAAGTGTCATGGGAGTCAGAGTGATTATCCAAACTCAAATAGATAGCAAAGGTCGACAAAGGAAAGCAAGAGAGAAAGGGCAAGGGTTAAAACAAATAAAACTGATGTAACTTGTATTATATGGTGAGTGAATCATGTGGATTATGGACCACGGACTACATAATTAAACATGTAAGATATCAAGGTAAAGTACCAGAATACATAAAGAGGATAATTTCTTTAGTCAGCAAATGGGCAATAACAGGAAAGAATTTTTGTCTTGGGATACTGAGCAGTTGTATAAACATATGATGCAAAGGCTTTTTCAAATAGACATAACATTGCCATATGTTCCATCAAAAAACTGCAGAGGGACTTAGGAAAATCAGAATGATTTAAGAGGGACTATACACATCTCTGCCACCACTCTGTTAGCTGAACACAGGCGGCAAAGGTAAGGACTGCCGTTAAACAAGGACATGTTAAGAGATCAGAGTGTGCCCCAGAGATTCTTGCGCTGAGATAATGAAAGCTCTCAAATGTCATCACAGAACTGCAGCTCTCCTTAAAGCATGGCAGAGAGACTGTGCTTTCTCTAGGTGTTGGGAGCTGACACTGCATATGGGATAGCTCTTCCCAATGGACACAAGAAGCCCATTTAAGTGGCTGGCTATGATTGGAATTATAGTTATTGCAGCAGCTGAGGCACACTGAGGTACAACTGATTTGCAGAAAGGAGAAATGATGGGTTGAAGGTCCAGGGAACAAATGTACTGCACTTGCTGAAATTTGATGTATAAGCAAAAACAAAGGAGAGAGCCAAAAGGGTACACTTACACTTTCGTTTCCTTTAGAAGCTTCCACTTTGGCATTAAGAAAAGGGCCACATGCACGGCCCCTAATGTCAGGGGCAATACTCTCATGCAGCTTTAGAGTGCATTTGCCAAGATCCCACTTAAAACAACAAAAAATTTGCCAGCGCTGTTCCTGTGGGAAGGCTGCTCCTGGAGGTTTGCTCTCAGAAGGCAGGAACCTCGGATCCAAATATCCTCACACTCCCAGTCAAATATAGCTGCAGGGTAGTATCAAAACATCTTGGTCCAATCAAGGCCTGATTTTGTATATTACCTCTCATGCACAAAACCTCATCTTTACCTGTAAATAGCATACTCTAATATCTAAAATCTGTGTCCTATGATTGATCCTTCTCAAAAAGATTAAGGATGCGGCTTCCCAAATCCTTGCAATTACTTTCATGTTTCAGAGGACTATTATAATAAAGTAAAATTAAATTCAGGTTTTTCTTCACTTACTCACCATATATCATGCCTGTAAAGACCAGTCCAGTTAACAGGTAGCACTGACAGATCACGCTCTCAAGACATCTTCAAAAGAAACAGTCTGCATTACCAAGGAAAAGTTATCCATTTAGAGAATGATTTCTCCCCAACCCCCATATTGAAACATTAATTGATTCTTTTATATTCAGAACCTATTTTCACTTAGCCCCAACACTTAACAGAAAAATAAAAGAGAAATAATGAGGTGTTTTGGTGTAAAAACACATTTCATCATAAACCAGGTTGATTAACTTGCAGACTTTAAAAAATTAATGTCCAATGGCAGAAACTGCTGACTGGTTAAATTAGATCCACTTATTACAGCACTGCCACTGAAACTAAATTAATTTTAAGCTTCAGAATGAAAATTTCATTTTTAATTTTGTAGCTTGTGGAGTTGAAGGGACAGGATACTTGAGAAATTAAAAGTCCTCTATTTGTCATAGGCCAGATGCAGTAGAGCCAGCTGTAATGCAGGCTTGTCTCAGCTCGCCTAGGAGAGATGCTAGGAGTACTAGTTCAGCTATAAACATTTTCATGGTAGTGTAGCCTCACAACTAAGAAGTCATCTCAGCTGTAAACACTTTAAACCAGGATTACAGAAAAAAACTTACAAGGCATTCTGAAGATACAGATAAGATTTTTAAATGTTCTTTAGCTTTGGTTTTCAAGTCAGTCAAATCATTAACACATCAACTCCAGTATCAGTATGTGGATAAGAAAAAAATCTGACTTTTGGAGACCATTTGCAAACAACAAAAATAAGAAGTCTTATTCTGGTATAAACCCATGAAAATATCAGATTCCTTCATAATTTTTGGACACATTTTAAAAAGTTTACCTAGGATATCCATTAAGCAAAGCGTGATGGAATGTTACATGAAACTACTACATATGATTTGTCTATAGGGACAATTTCCATCATCTGTTTCCACTTAGAGCATCCTTCCAGGGGGAAGATCAGTGAGGGAAAGGAGGGTACCCAAGATAGAACAAAAACCAAAATGAATGAATAATGAAAAAAAAAAAAAACAAACAACCAAATAAAATCCTAAACCTACACCGATCAAATTGATCAGAGACATGGGTGAACATAAAATCCAGGGCCAGACAAGAAGATGCATCTCCAAAACAACTGCAAAGACCTACAATATTTTTGATGGCTTTGATCTTCCTTACCTTCTCCCTGGGTTAACCTAAAGATTTCATAGTTTTCAATCTTTTGTCTGAGAGGCATTTCTTTTTCTATATAAGTGTTATGATGTCCATGAGGATGTACTGTTGCAGGGCTATGTGCAGCAGATGCCATGTGGACTCTGTAGGGGCATAGCCTCAATGACCAGGAAGCCCTTTTGTCTCCTGTTTGTATCACTCACCTCCACTGACTCTCCAAGCAAAACAGAGCCATTAAATGCTGGGTCTCAAGCCTTTGCTGTGACTCTGACTCTGAATCTTCAATTGAATTTTTTTCCCTTAATTAATATTTTAAGAGGTTTTGTGAGCTCCCAGATGCACAGCCCAAGGAGAAACCAGCATTCTCTTTCTTTCCCCACCAGACTCCAGAAGGAAGGTACCTCTTACACCTGCTCCAGACCCTGTGCATGAACTTACATTGCAGGGAAGGAGACGGGGTTAGAGCAGTTCTTATGCCATTTAATGTTCAGTCTTCTGCTGGCAGCACCAATGGCGCCACAGAGTGGCAGTTAAAGAATGTCATTTAAATACTTACATGGGGAGCAGAAGGAGGTCAGGTACTTCCTTTGATAGTGATCAGGTAATATTAAAAACTTTTGGTCACTTTCTAATCGGGGCTCTATCCAAAGCTGTGACTGACAGATTTTTAATTGCTAGTCTCCTAAGTCATACAGTTCTCTCTCACTGGGAGGTGTTAAGTTCAGCTCTTACTATGATGGATAGAAGGCAAATTCTACGTTGTTAAAATAAATCTGTTGATGTAGATATCTGAGGTGTTACTTCGCCCCTTTGAATTTGGGGGATCTTTTTTTCAAGTGAGAATGAAGGAGATAAGAATATTGAAAGAATATAATTTCAAAAGAAAAAGAAAAAGAAGAAATATATCTATATGTGCATATATCTTTCTTTGAAATCATACAGTTCTCTCCCACTTTACTGCAAAAAAATGAAGAACATAAGAATGCAGGAACAGTCTATCAAGCCTCACCTCTTTTGCTTTCCAGTTTCTATTTGCTCCTTTATTTTCCATACTTTAAAATCTCATTTAGCATTCTCTTGAGAAGGAGAGCACAAGATTACAATCTAACGATTGTAATGAGAATGGGTTACGTTTGTGCCATTTCCCATTTTCATTACAATCTTTGTGGTAAGAGTAATGTAACAGAATTTTTAATGTCTTATATATTGCATGAACATTTTTTTTCCCAGTGATCTCTTTCTACATTTCAATGGATGATGCTGTTGCAGAGCACTGCAACTTTGATCTTTTTATAGCTCGCATTACAATCACATTGGCAATTTCACCCACTTCCCCAAAGTGGAAAATATTTTGATATACAGCATGCTGCTACAAAAGCCAGTCATCTACAGATGCTATACATAACTAGAAAATTGTTTTCACCAAATCCCAGCCGTGGCTGAGTACAAGATACTGACATACTGAGTGGTACTATGGGAATTGTAGTTTACAGGTTCTGAGCAGAAGAATAGAGCCGTTTGTTTCTCAAAAAGTAGGGTCAGATCTTGGAGAAAAGCATGTTTCATGAGTTTTTCATGGCACTGACTGAAAGAGGACTGAAAGATTTCCCAAAGCATATGAACTTTTCTATAAAGCTTCCTATAGTGATAGACAACTGAGGAAAAGAAGGGTTATGAATCAAGGCAAAATCTCAGTAAACAAGGGATCAAGATGGGTTCAGGAAGAGAAACGGCGTTTAAGTATACTATAGAAGCAGCAACTGGTTAACATGAGTAATTCTTAGCACACGAGCTCAATAGGGGAAAAGAAGAGAGTGCTGGGATAGCTAGCTCAAGGGCAGCATCCCTGAGGGTATCTGCGCAGACTCTCTGCGACCAGCAAGGCTCAAATGGGAAAGGCATCTACAGCTAAGGAGGGTGCGAAAACCATCTAGAGCTAAGGGGAGGTTCTACCCCAAATTCCTTGCCTGCCTCCATGGAGCAGAAAGAGGGCCACGGCGTTGGCCAAATGCTGAGAAATCTTCAAGCCTTTAGATTATGGAGGGCAGCAGAGTCACAACAGCCTTGGACTAAGGGAGTGGTAGTGGATCAAGCTTCTGGTGCACCAAAGAGAGCAAGCACAGGGCGTAAGGATTAGCACCAATTTAACTGGATGCTGGTGACTGGAAATGCAGCTTGATGAAAACAATGGAGAAAATCTCAGCTAAAGGAATGGGCTTGAATTTGGGCATAAGTTTAAGTTCAGGCCAGTAGTACAAATTTTACTGATGTGCACTTGTGGAAGGTTAATACAGACTAACAGTACTGAATTTAAAAAAAGATAATAAATCTCAAGAGTTGCAGCTCCTTGCAAGATTGGAAGAGAAGATAATGTTAGCATATCTCTGTGAGAGATCCTGCACTTGACACATTTGTGTTCTTGGTAAAGGAGCATTATTTCCTTGATACATAGGGTAGAATCTGGCATCCTTCTGGTCAATGCCTATGAGGATACCCACAGCTCAGCAAGGCAATGGCTGGGGGAGAATGACATCTTCATTATGATAACATTCAATGTACAACCTGCAGATTTTGAAAACTCTGGATAAAGTCATTCATGAAAAGATGCACAAGGCCAGATATCACACTTCACCAACTGGAATCGAGCTTTAACCCTGCCACTTCTCCGTACAACTTCTGCTGCACTTGATATAAGCTGGGCACATCTACACTAAAGCTCATTTTTTTTCCCCTTTGAGTCTAAATTTAAAACTGCAGACCCTGAGGATAAAACCAGTTGAGCCCTTTGGAGGGAAACGTTCATCCTCTTTATCAGAGTGGCTTTCCCAGTGGCTTTCACTTCTGTGAGCAGAGTGTCTTGGATAATTGCTCTTTCCACAGAGGATCAATACTGTGTAATTAATCAAGATGAAATCATTCTTTGCACTTCTCCAGGTTTCATCCTTGAGACATATTCTCAGATTCACTGGCTCCTGGAGATAGCAATGCTCTCCTACTGCACTACCCCAAAACACCCCAGGGCAAAAATATCACAATCCAGCTGTCCAGAGCCTAGCCTGACATATCTTAATAGATGAAAAGAGACAAGAAGGCCCAGATGCCTCTTTATTAGGACCGTCCTCTCTGCAGATAGAACAAGCCCTCAAAATCTACCACAGTCAGAGTAACATTTCCATCAAGGGACCTTTCTTCCCTCCCAGGAAACATGCAACCAAACTTGCAGTGATTACAAAGCAGAAGCATGCACTGTGGAAATGCACCTAGCAGAACCACAGGTCACCATGAGAATAATTCAGCTAACATTTCTACAGTTTGCAGAGTTTGCTTAGCTGTGATTGATCACATGCACTGCTTGTTCCTGTTTAATTTCTGTTGCAGGGTGAGCATATTTTTAATCCACTGGCAGATATAAAACAACATAGGAAGTCATTTTAAAAACACGCTTTCTAGGAGGAATCAAAGTATGAACATATAATATTAAAGTAATTTTCATCTCTAACAGGTCAGTTTTTTTCTTCTTTTTTTTTTTCCAAATTTCAAAATGCCGGAGGAGAAAACCAAAGGAAAAGTCCATTGAATCGGTTCTAATGGAGTTAAAACAAAATTAACCATTTCAAGCAACTCATCTGACCTGGAAATAGTCCACTTTATATATATATATATATATATATATATATATACCTCTATGTTTCATCCTAATTTGGGCTAAAAAGGCTGGAATTTGCCACAGTTAAATTTCAATCATCTCCACTTATGTTGAAGATTCATCTTGCCTCTCAGGCTCTTTATCCTTCTCTACTAAGCACAATTAAGACAAAATGCTTCCTAAAAAGATTTCTGGCCATTCTGCTATCAATGAAATTAAGCAGCTGCTGATGATAATTATACATAATACATGCAGTTGTGTTTATTACAGAAAGATATCAAAAGAATGACTAGAATTTTCCATTGGTTTGGGTAACAAATTTTAGTAGACCTGAACTTAGAATTCACTCAAGTGATTGTGCCTTGATTTAGTTTACATTAAATGGAAGAATAAACAAAAAGAAAGACTGGAGCTAATGTTCTGCATTTCAAAAGGGCAAGCTCTGATGGACTAAGTGCTCTGAGCACTCTAGTTGCTGAAGTCAACACACTCCGTGTCTCTGAGCATTGGATGGGGAAGAGGCCAGAGGATTCATCAAAACAGTGGCGCTAATAAAATCTCAAAGTTGCATTCCTAGCAGGAGGGAAAAAATAAGAATCTATGGACCTGTTGGATAAAGAGCCACTTAAAGAGCATTTAGCTTGAACTTCAGTAAGAGTAATGAGATTGACCAGAAGGGCAAAGGGAAGATAGCTAATGAGAATGAGGTTTTCTGCACTGGAAACAAGAGCAAAAACCTAAAAGCTTAATTGTCTCTAGTTGGGAGGACCTGGATAATCTCATTCAGAATTGATATAGAACTGGCACATGAAACTACAGGAACACTTACACATATTCATGACAAGCCTATCAACTCCTGGGATTCAAAAGTAGCTAATGCATTTCCTACCTTTAAAAGGGAGAAGAAAAAAGATCCAACAATTACGAGCCAGTGACCAAACATCTGAAGACTTTGGAACAAATTTTGAAAGAAAGAAGCTATTCAAGTCATGGAAACAAAGAGTGAATGGACTAAAAAATAATACCGAAGTGTTTGGGTTAGCTAATGGTAGATTTAGACTAAATTGATAGGATTTTTTAAAGATTAATGATTATCTCGACAAAGGAAATATGGTAGGTATAATTTATCTGGACTTCAGCAAAGCATTTAATAATGCGCCAGATTGGAAATAATTTCTTAAACTAGAGAAAATAGGAATGCACAGAGGAACTATTGAGTGGAAGCCTGCTGAAAGGAAGACGACCCCTGCAGTACTGACAAGGGTTAAAGGAGAGACACAAATGAAGTTTCTCCAGAATCGGAATTGGAATCCTTCTTTCTCCAATTCCTGATGGCCTGGACGTAAATAGGAAGTTCTTAATTTTGGGATCCTGAGTGGGATACTTATGATTGTTCATACCTAAAAGAAAGTGTTAATACAGAAGAATATCAGGGGAGCAGACAGAAAGAATAGATGCACCTGAGGAGTAGGAAAAAATAAAAGTCATTCAGTAATGTGCAACACAAGCTCATATATTGAGGGACTGATGCCATAGCTGCTGTAAAAGGAGCCCTTATCAGTTGAAAATGACTGAGATGTGGTTAAGTTGGTAAAGCAGCTAATGAAAGTGCGAATGTCTCTAAGCTGCCAATGGTATTCACCTCTGGAAAAGCCAAATCCAGCCCATGACAGGCAAGATAGTCCCAATAGTGAAAGGAAAGTCTTAACATAAACGTATGAAGCAGTGCTGAGACAAAATCTGAAATACTGTCTACCACTCTGACTACCCACATTCAAATGCTAGAAGTTCAAACTGAAATTGATATAGAGAACTCTACTAAGATGCTTGGGAAACAGCCAGTTAGCCTTACTAAAGAAGCTGGAGCTTGGCATTTTCAGCTAGCAAAATGAAGCAGGAAGGCTTCCACAACTGCCTTCTATGGATGCACAGTACGCAAATACCTGTTGTAGAAGAAAAAATAAAGTCTACCTGAGGCATTCACTGGGCAAGAACAACTGGATAGAAACTGGCCTCCTATGAATTTAGAAAATGTAGAAAATATAGAAATAAAAAAATAAATAAAAAAAGGTTTGTAACCCAGTAATACCATTTTAATGGACCAACAACATCAAGACATCTACCTGATGGCTTCTTTCAGTGACAGAACTTGGTCCCCATGCTACAGGATTTGAATGATACAGTATCTGCATAGTGATTCCTAATCCACTGCCAGACTGATGTTCCTGTTTCCAGCTATGTTTTGTAACAGAAGTGTTTGCCTCTCCTCCTGAAAAGAATTACAGTTCTGCATTTATGCAGTCACATAAACTAAAGCATACAGAAAGTTCTCCTTGTGATTGAGAAACAAGCAGCAGGAGCTCATTCTGGTAGTGCAGGATGAGGTCACTGCAAAGGGCAGAGAAGTGATTGAAGAGACAAAAGTATTGGGGGACATTGGTTGAAGTGATATTTACCATTATTATTATCTCTGCTCACAAGCCCTTAGCACTGAAAGGAGTAAAATGCAAGTTATCATGGTCCTATGAAAAGCCATTGGAAAAAAAAACCTTTTAGCTACATTATTGTCTTTTTAAAGCATAAATGCTTTTCTTGTCTTTTTTTTTTTTCAGATACTAGAAATTAAACAGCCTGGGACACAGGTGAGAATGATATTTGATTATATGAATATTGGAAGCATCCTTAAAACACATTGGTTAAGTGGCTGAAGGAGAAAATAGGTGTAGTAGAGAAGTGACAAAACAGTTTGGAAACAAGCCTGCTGTTACGAGGGAGGAAAGAAGAGGTAATAAAATTACGAAGCCAATTAGGCAGAAAAAGGGCAAAAAAATGCTATAGGAAGAGAAAAGGACAAGGAGGGAAAAAAGCAGTAAGTGGGATACTGCAGAAAAATCTAAGGTAATTCTGACAGGAAATACCTAATCAAATCCTATGGATGTTCTTGGGGAATCTGAAGGGGCACCTGACAGAGGTGAATGGGGTCAGTGGACAGTCCCAGTAACTCTGCCTCTTCTCCCCACTGGTGACTTCAGCTGAGGTGTGAGGCTGGTGGCTATTATAGGCATGAGTCAACTTCTGCAGGTGATACTTCAGGGCAGTTATCCTTAGCAGAGGGACAAGACAGGTAGCTGGAGAGGAAGATGAACAGAAACCAAGCGAGATGTTAAAACTCAGGGGCAAGATGCTCTAAAGCTCTTACAAGGGAATTTCTGATGAACACACCAGGGCTCATGGAACTGGAGCATTGCCATGAGAACAAGGGAGAAAAAGGAAATTGGGAGCTCCTCAGAGGGTGAGGTAAACAAGCATTCAGCTGTGACAGAGAGCCAAACCAATGAAGAAGCATAATAATATATAATGCTATTTCAAAACAACAGATGGGAATAGGGAATTGATAGTGAAGCGATTAATATTAGCAATGAAAGGACTAAACACCTTTAAAATGCACAATATTCAATAAGAGTCAAGCCAAAGACTCACAGTAATTCCTAAATTAACAAAAAAAAAATAACATATACATTGGCAAAAAAGGAAGAAAGAGTAAAATGAATCCAAATACATGCCAATTGCTTGCTGACAGAAAGCAGAATGACTTCAAGGGATAAGAAAGGAGTAAGAATGAGCCTCAGAATGACTTCAAGGGATAAGAAAGGGGTAACAATGAGCCTCAGAATGACTTCAAGGGATAAGAAAGGGGTAAGAATGAGCCTCAGAGCAAGAATTGTAAGTGCAGCCTGAGAGCCATGTCTCCCATCCCATTCAGCAGCTGGGAAGTCCCTGTAGGAGCATGGGAAAGAAAGAAAGAGCAACCTTCATTCTCACCCAGTCTCCACCATCAACTGATGTGAGGTGAGCCCCAGATGGCAAGCAGGTATCAGCTACATGGGAGCTGCTCTATGCTGGGGCATTCCCAGTGCATTCCTCTGAGCTCTCTCAGTTGGGGCTTGCTGGGGATGCTCAGGTCCCAGTTACAGCCCCAGAAAACTGAGATCCCATCCTGAGCCCAGCAAAACAGCATGCACCAGGGACAGAGATCCAAGGGCCAAGTGGGTTTGATTTCTGCAGATAATCCTTCAAAAGGTAGTTTCTTAAGGGAGGCTTTGGAATTCTTCATTGTTATCACTTGTCCATAGTTTCCTAGCATTCATTTCTCCTCCACTGCAAGTTTTAGATTGAATTTATATTCAAGTTTCAGTAGCTAGTGTCGACGTTATACATTACATATACAAACTCACTGGTTCCATAAACAACCTAAGCCATGGGTGCGCAGCTTTATAGAACTTCATGCTTATTAACATAATTTATATAACTACTTGATGGAAGGGAAGTAACTGTGAAGGCAAGAAAGAAAGAGGGCTGTGGTTGTGTGTTTCTGCCCAGCTCTTGGTGAAGCTGTGGGTGTATCTTGAGCTTTTATGCATTCATTTTTTAAAACCTGGCTATAGAAAATCCTGACTACAGTAGTCATCTGATGTTCAGCAGAGAAACAGGAGCGAGGATGTAGATTAGAAGT
This sequence comes from Forpus xanthops, assembly GCA_032466535.1. NCBI lineage: Eukaryota > Metazoa > Chordata > Aves > Psittaciformes > Psittacidae > Forpus > Forpus xanthops. The sequence goes on from JASSUY010006571.1 coordinate 15,816, forward strand.
GATGCATATTGACAGTATCTTATTAGAAAACCTAAGGGTAAAGGGTGTTCATCACAAGCCAAATTAAGGATTTGAAGTTACCATTTCTCAGCTGAGCTACAGCAACTGCCCTTTCATTTCCCAAGCACTTCCAAATGCAAAGAAAAGATTAATGTAAACATCAACACCGGCTAGTGCAACTTCTAATTGATTGAGCTATGCCTGGATTAGGACACCTGGGAACCAGGATGCTGAACTGAGGTGTTTCCACAGCAGTGTAGGGGGAAGACAGTTTAGGTGTTTTTTTTTTTGGGTTTTGTTTCAAGTTAGATTGCAAATTCCTCATCAGGTTGCAAACATTTTCAATATGACAAGAATCATTTTGTGTGGTTTTGCTTGTTGGATATGCTTTTAAATTGCTGTGATGGAACTCTTTGAGAAAACAATAGGGAGAAATTAAAAATATGTATTTAAAAAGGAATTGAAAATGAAAAGAACAGATGTGTACCACGCATGACATATGAACTTTCAAATGCAACGGAAATGCATATATTAACAGTGAATGGCTAAGTAGTACATACACATCAGCATTTTTCATTCTTTTTTTCTTTAAACGCGTGGTTTAGATATACATAAATTACTTTTCCTTTTGTTTTGTCCCTTTTTTTAAAATCAGAATATTCAAACATCCTCTTTAAGAAGCAGAAGAGGATGAAAGATTGCATTTGGCAGGTCTCTTTTGTGCTATAATTTGTTTCTTTGTGGAAAAGCAGCTAAGGGTGACTTTTATTATGTGTTAGGTAAGAATCTGCATAGAGCAACTTCCAGCTGTTGACCATGCGATTAGGCCGTTAAAGTGCAAAAATCGCAGTTTACAAATACCCATAATTACTATAATTTTCATGCAAAAATCTATGCTCACCTAAAGCCAGACCACATGCCAGTTCTTTCCTGGCCAAAATGGCTATTTCTTTCTGTCTTGAAGTCTTGGTCACATATTGAAAAAATATCTGCAGAATAGAATATATTTTGACTGCAGAAATAGATTTTGCATGAATAGACTCCTGAGGCATCCAACAGTTTCAATAATGTTTTCTATTCCAGGGGAGCAAAAAATATTTTTCCTTGATAGCATTTATTTTATATTCACTGCATTGGAATTACTTTTTCAAAATTCTGCCAGCGAAGACTTATCGTATGTGGGTGCCATTGCTGTAACATAAAGATAAGGATGGAAGCTTATTCCACTCATAAGCTCATGAGTCTGTAAATTGGAACTATCCTTCATAGTACAATGCATTTTACCAGTCCAAATATTTTTCTTAAAGACAAGACAGGAGTTTGTTTTTTGTTTTTTTTCTTGGAAGTATTTTCCTTCAGTGACTTAAGGAAGCATATTCATGAACTACTTATGAAAAGAAAGACACAAAAAAAATGTGGCACTGCGGTTTCTCTGGATGGGGGAAGAGTCTACATTATTTCTGCAGCTTCAGAATCAGTCATTGGAGCAGCTGCCCTAAACAGGAAAAATGTTGTCTGGGGAGCAGAAGATAAGGTAAGATAGAAGCAAGGACCTCAGAGGACAGAGCCGCATCCTAATTTGATGATCCAGGTGCAAATAAATGGCTCCACTCATTTCAAAAATGGGACACGTGATGTATCTGGATCTGAATTTGGATTAAATCGTCAGGAATGTTCAGGCCTATGATTTTGTTGCTGGCCAAATGACTACGATTATTACAATCAAACGTGACAATGCAATGACATTTTACCTAGGGGCAGGCACGCAGGGGAGATTAAAATGAAAACTGACTCGAGCCTTCACCAGGAAATTGAATCTAACCCCTTTTGAAGTTAAACATTTTGATATAAAAATTTTCATCACAGGGCTGACCTGCATAAAACGACTGAATTCCCTGTGTACTCAAACACTTTGTGTGCTGCAGTTAAATAGTTCCAGAGACGGGAACCACATTAACTTTGAAATTTCCATCCTCCCCTTACAAACAGCAGTTCAGCCCCTCTCGTGGCAGCAGAAGTTTGCTGGCAGCCCGTGATATTTTGATCATGGTCCTGCCTAGATCTACTAGGAGCAGAAATAATGATACAGTGGCAAGAGACCTACTGGTTGGCCGATGCTGGATCCCTCTCCAATGCCATTAGTGAGGAAGCTCAAACAATAGCAACTGCTCTCAGGAACTGAAGGGAAGAAAAGGCTGGTGATGTCAAGACCCGTCTGGTTCTCTTCAAGCCATTGTGCTGCCTGTTGTAATATTAAACCTCTCATACATTACAGGCTAAATTACAGGCTTCTCAGAAGTCTTTGCCCAGTGAGGGACAACATATTGTTTCACAGATTTCTGGCCAAAAGGGAGCCAAAAATTGTCCAGTCTGATCTTCCCTTTAATGGCTGAAAAGCTGTTACGTTTCATCTTCACACCTCTGCATCGGGCCAAAGGTCTTAGACAAAAATACCTCAGCTTTTCAAAGGCTCAATGACAGCAAAGCATGGTAGACACCAACATACCACCAGCGCAAGGAGCCACTGCCAATGCTGGGGCAGCTGTGCCTGGACTTCAGTAGAGGACAAAACTGGCAGCAGCAGCCTTACCAGTTTGTCCTGGAGGGGAATATCTTGCTGATGAGTCTGATCAATCCATAGTTGAGCTCTCTTAAAACTGAACTGGAGGTAGATCCAAGCCACCTTTTTTCTATGGGTTCCTGCACGAGTTAACCAGCCTGTCACTACTCCCACAGGACAGTAGCCTGTATTTTGTGGCAGAGTAGAGATGTACCCTGCCTGGTCCTTTAACATGCTCTCATATATAGCTTATTCGTTTTTTGGTCCTAAAACAGCCACCTACTGGACCCCAGGAGAACATCCTCAGCACAGCAACATTTGCTTTTCCAAAAGACTTGCCATTAAACCATGCATTTGTTAACCCTCTTTCTGAAAGTTATATTGCTGCTCCAATAGGCCTTGATGTAGAATGGAGTCTTCTCGTTGTAGGTCTGGACCACCAAACCACCAGGTCTGCCCTAGAGAGCTTACAGCAGATATGAGATGAAGAGATGATAAACCAGCAGGGGAAGCCCAAGGTCATGGTGAGATGATAATGATAGATGTAATAAGCAGCAGTAACAACACACAAACTATCACGCTGCTGCCCTTTGTTAGCTCAGATTTGAACCCTTGGGCTTTGCTAATTATAATGACACAGTAAGAACTAAAAGGGGAAATTACCCACAAAAAAAAAAAGATGTTAACCACTTCGTCTCTACACCCACACTGCATATTTTGTGCTTTGCTCTAATTGTTCAGTAGAGGCTCCATTAAAGTCAATGGAAAGTCAGGGTGTCCCTGGTGGATTATGCTGTAGCAAAGTAGTTTAAATTTAATCTATGGTCAAATTTAACACATTTAAAAGAGAGCAAATTCACTGTTAAGTCTAACAGTACAGTCAATACTTCAAGCTGATGGTTGAATGCTGGCACTGCATTTTTATATTCTGACAGAAGGCAGAAATGATGTCCGTGATCATCCCATCATTACTGGCTCCAGTTGTTTTTTCCAAAACACAAAAGAAAGCCAGATGCCCTGTGTCCAAAGAGCCAGCATGGGATTTTGGTGCTTCTTTGAAAATCCCTTATATGTTCAGGTAGAAAAACACACCAGAAACACAATTTGTGGAATATTACATTTGAAGATAGAGTTGGAAGAGCTATTCTCTGGCACCACAGATCAGCTCCAAACACCAACCAGTGATTCAGTAAATAAACCAGTTCAGTGCCATGCTCAGAACACTTTTTTTCTTCCACTGCCCTAACTTGAAAGCCATTTCTGAGCCTCACTGCTTTGCTATTTCTTTCCTACCCTAGATTGTGTCACCCAAGGCTTGAACATTGCCAGGGATGGATCATTCACCACTTCTCTGTGCCTCACCACCCTCACAGTAAAGAGCTTCTTCCTCATATCTAACCTGAACTTCCTGTTTTAGTTTGAACCCAGTACCTCTTGCCCTATCACTACAGTCCCTGATGAAGTTCTCTTTCTCTTTCAAGACCCTTCCCCCAAAGTCAGCTGGAGAATCTTGCTTCTTCATCCCCTCTATCTTCCCCCTTCTGCTTGTTCCCTGCCTTCACAGCAACCCCAGGAACTGGTGTGTGGCTGGGGCTATTGCTCCTGCTGTAAGTCAGTTATTGTCTTCTCCAACAAGGATGCAGCCAGTCGCCCTAGGCCAATGCCTGAGGATCGCTCAGGCTTTTGCCATCTGCTTCTGTTTCTCTAGAAAAAATATGCTGTGTTCCTGAGTTTCCCCAAATGGATTAGGCTGGCCCCCTGGTCATTCTGGCAGATCTTTTCTCTTCTGGTTCCAAGTCCAGATTGCTTTTCCTTATGCATATCTCTGAGAGCCTCTCCCTGCCCTAGGCAGGGACATGCCTGATACACCCTGAAACCACCTTCAGTTTCTCACCAGCCCCACCACACTGGTGAGTTGCAGAGAGTGCCTGAAGATGTGTCCCTTTTGCCCATATCCTGAGCTACACTTGCTCTGATCCAGAAGCTGTTTGATGGCATGAGCCCTGTATTATTCCTGAATTAACACACTCTGCCTCCCAGTGGGCCTTATTAGCTCAGCCACAAACCTCACTAACATGGCTGTACAGTTTCCGTCCCGGTGAAGGTTCATATCTGACCAGTTTGCAGTACCCATCCACCTGCCCCTCCATATAGATACAGCATAGCACTCCGGTGATTAGACAGAATACCTTGCCTCTAGCCTTTTTAAATGCTTTCCAGCTGATTATTTTCTTATAGGAAAACTGTATACTGTCTGAGACTTAAGTGTATGACCCTATACTATGTAGACCTGTACTACACACCAACACAGAACTCTACCTCACCTTAATGTTTGGCTCTACCTGTACATCACTCTTTCAGCAGCTACAGTTAGTCAGACAAGAAAAACTTTTACTGAAAACCCCATCGTTTCTGTAAATCAACCCCCAAATAAAACAGCTCACAGCAACCATGTGGGATGCAGACAATTCCCCCTGACCTTGCAGTGGTGGGGCTGCGAACTCCCAGATATGAATCACACATGACTGTGCAAGAAATCCTTAGAGAATAATGTGATAGCCTGGAAATCATGCCTGGTACTTCAAATCAGACCCCATCAGATCCTTTCTCAGTCTCAGAGCTGTGTGTTCAGCGCTGACAGAAAAGACCTGTGCTCTTGACAAGCATATCTTTGCTGCTCTTGTGCCCACACTCAAGAATTTCTGTATCGTTCAAGTTAACGTTACCTGGGTTCAGGTTCTCCCTCCCCCTACTTATATATGCTCTAAGTGGCTGAAAATATTCATGAAATTGAGATATACCTCCTCATTTAAAGCTGGAAACTTTCTAATAATTACATTAATACCCACAGTCCTGCAGACACCTGAGACATCCTTGGTCCTAAGCAGTACAGCCTGAAGAGCTTGCTAGTCAATAAAATAAAATACCCATTCTCTTTAATTAACATATGAAATAAACACAATCTGTGACACCTAGTGTGCAGCAGCAATTAAGAGGCATTGCTTAGTTAAACCTCCTAATACCTCATTTAAATATGCAATTAAGGGATAATTGCCTTCAATCAATAAAAAATTGAAATATTTTGCAGGGACCTCAATTATTTTTTTGTGAAGCTTTCTACTTTGTACTTGGTCTGGGCTAAGCCTCCAAGTCTTATACTGCTTGTTAAAGAAACATTATTCTTTTCAGCGTTCCATTGATTCATGGCGTTTATACATCTTACCAGCATCATAAGAGTCTGATGCTAACACTAAGCCCATACAAAGTATTTCTTTTTCTGTTATTAGTGATTCCTATTTGCTTCAAACTGTCCATTCTAAGTTCTCAATGGATCATCTCCCTTTTCTGCTCCACACAGACAAAAAAGCACCTCTTTGTGCAGGTCTTTACACACAGAGCTTCCTCACAGACACCTTAACAATTCTTTTCTAATGCACTTGTTTTCCCGTTTTTCAGCATCTGCTTGCAAACAAGCAATACTTCACTTGTGTGCAAGAGCTAGCAATTCAAACCGTATATCCAGCCCTCTTCCCTGCCTACACACAAATCAATCCTCAATAAAACAAGACAGATCTATGAATCAAACAAGGAACAAAGTCAACCATTGCCTTCCCTCTCAAGGCAAGAAATTAGCAATGCAAATATATAGGCTCATCTAAGAGGTCCTTCAATGCACTCCATCATGGCATCTCACCATCATCAGCCACAGAACAATCAGAATAAAGGGGAAAATATTTCCATGTTTAATAATTAAATTACATGGTTAAAGAGACAAGACCTGTGAAAGTAAGTGAGATTAAATAAATAAATAAATAAAAGCATGAGATAAATTCTGACAGGCATTTACAAGCATCTTATGAGCACCAAAGAAAAGTAGCATATTATACTGACAGGGAAACCTCTATGCAGGCTAGGATTCATGTTATTTTACAGTTATTGTGTAGGGTACTAACATCACATTTAGACTATGTTGTGGCAATAATCGCTGAAGTCAAACCCTCGATCTGGACTATTTCTGTCATAGGGGAAGGACAGTGAGGCAGCATTGCTTGGGTTTAAGAAACAAAGGTTCAGAACTGATCTGTTCTGTGACTGCAGTTAAATAGTTTCAGGTCTTCATACCTTCCTTTCTCATCACACTAGCTCTGAGCATGAAAGGCTTGCTGAGCTGGCTTCAAACAAGGGTCACATCCTTGTTACAACTTTTCACTTATCTAAGTGGTAAAATTAAACCTGGATTTAAGACATGCCCTTAATTAACAGGAGATACCTAAAAAACCTGCAAAACAACATGCTGCTGCTGTCTCTATAAGGTTCACACGTTCTCTGTTGGAAATCTTTGGTGGTATTCAGAGCTTTTAGATGTTGCAACCATGACATCAGCGTGGTCTGTATATGGGTATGACCTCTACATGTAGAACACTGCATAGTTTAAGCCAAAGAGCACAGTTGAAGGTTTTGATACACAGTCTTGCTCAAGCGATATCATAATTTGTGTTTCCTTTCCTTTTGCTCCCTCACTGGAAGGTTCAGTGACATTGACTCACTGTCTTGAAATACATACAAAAAAAAACATAGTAAGTACAAAAAATCATGCGTGTAAGCATAAAGATGATGCAAAGGCACTACTTAGTGAGGAAAAGGAATCCTTGATCTCAAGAAATCCAGATTTTCACCACTAGGAAGACCTGTGAATAATTTCAATAACTATGAACTTTATAATTTTTGGAACACAGAACTTTGGAACACAAAGCATTGTTTCTTCTTCTATCTATCTGACTCACTTGGAGGTTTACCCCACCTAAGCAATAGATGATCACTAGATTTGGTCAGGTAATTGGTCCTGCTCCAGAGATGTCTTTTCATGATAAGCAACTGATTCACTCGACTAATAGAAATATTTTCTCTCCCTTCTTGGCTGTACACAATGGTTGTCATTGGACATCCACTGTCATTCTCAGATTCTTATAATGACAGATGCCCTCCAAAGAGTCAAAGATGCTATGTTAAATGACCCACAGAGAACCAGTAACTGTGGTTCTCCAGAACAATAGGCACATCACAAGCTCAGCAAAAGAAAATCTCTCTGAGTTCATAGTGCTTGGTATCATGGTTCCCTTAATGTGCTATCAATTTTCTCATCTCATCCAGCTCTTGAAAGACCACAAGCCATGAGCTTTTTTATTTATATAAACATGTCAAAATTTCTGGCAGTGGTGAATATGTGCCTGCAGACATAAGCTTTTATGAAACGAAGTCTTTATAAAGAGGTACTTCTGAATAACATGTTCAAACTAAGCAAAAAGCTCCACTAAATACTAGGCAAGAATTAACTGTTTAGATGCACACAATATTTGCCCCTTCTTTGGCCTTGTTCTTAGCTTTATATTGTTCACTTGATGTTGCGTAGGTTTACTGTAAGCTTCAGAAAACCTGGAGAAAAGATTCCCAAGTACAGCCTGGGACTACTGCTTTCCTCCATGTGGATTCACTCATTCGCTTCAGCCTGGACATGGGAGAAATGAGGGGTTCAGCCTACTCAAGTTCAGATACTTGCTGTTGAGACTGGTGTGTAATTCTAATGACCTGTATTTATCTTTTGTGAGTTTAGATACGGACACGTGCTTGCCATAAGCCCAAGATCTACCTCTGTTCTCTAAGAACATAACACTCATATATCAAACATCATATGTCAATGTCTGGTATATGAAGACCCATCACATGTGTGCAGCTTTTACCCACCACCTAGGCCATGCCTGACCAGGATGGATCATCAACCACTTACCAATTAAATGAGCTGAACTAGTGCCCCAAAGAAGCAATGAAAAAAAAAAAAAAAGCCATTATATGATCACTGTGATTGCTTTATTGTTATAAATGTGCAAGCAACGAAGTCCTGAAGGATCTCATTCATTTCTGTATAAGGCTACTGAGAAAAAATCACCTGCTCTCATTTATACCTGTCAACCCCAATGAAAGGAGTGGAGTGGAACGGATATAACTGAGAGCAAAATTAGCCTAAAATGCATAAATGTTGTCCTGTGTTATTTGCACAAAGCTTTTCATGTGTAAATTGATGCATCAGCTGGGTAAATGATGTATCAGATGACACTCAGAGAAGAACATGTGTATTTTTGCTCTGTTATCTGCCATCAGTTTACATCAAAAGTAAAATGACTGGCCTGAAATCAAACCAGTTTTCAGGAATCAAACTGCAAAATGTCATTATCCAGCTCATCTCTCTTGTAACTCTCTAGGAAGATATAGTAGCCTCTGAAAAACTAGTTTCCATCTGGTTCTAAATTTTCATAGAGAATCAAAACAACCAATATTCTGAGTGTAGTAAGAATATGTCACTTGAAAATTACAAAACTGGCTACCACAGTGGAATTATATCATTACACCACCAATCTGGTATTTCCATTAGACATATGGGACAAGAAGAAGTTCCTGGTATAGGAAGCCATGATCTTTTCCTTGGTGACGTGTCTTGGATGCCTTAAACAGCATTTGAATTTTCTGATAAAGCAACTGAATTGAATCCTTACGGTGAGGTATGTCTTAAGTAGCATGCTGGAGAAAGAGTAAAAATATCATGACTATTCAAGGTTGGTCTTTATGAGAAAGCTAAGTAACATTGCATTAGGAACCCCAGGGTACATGGAGTGGGCTCACAGAGGGGACTGAGCTATAGAATGAGTCTTTTGTTCAGGTCTGAAAGCATGGCTAGATAAGATAATTTAAGGTCAAACCCCTTGGCAAAGTACACTCATCTGATGTCTCGGCCAAACTGCATTTGTATCTTAATGCCAATTTGTGTTCAAAATTATTTGGATTAGTTATTCTTCCTTTCTTAAACTGCTGGGTGGTATTTCTGTGCTCTTTCAAGCAGTTTTCTGTTGCAACTCAAGGGATATGAAACTATCTTCCTGTATCAATATTCTTACTATTCCTCCCTTCAGTGTTACATAGCCTCACCTTCTGAGCAAAATATGCTATAAGAATAAGGAATTAAAACAGACAGGCTGACGGATACATTTTTCCTTTCAGAGTGAATCACAACTCCATTCTCAGTCCTACACCACTAATAGGGATGGCACTTTGTAATTTGGATGTACAGGCCGATGCCTTTGAAGCACAAATAATCTGCTTTTTGGTCCCCAGCAATGATTAGGAAGCCTCACACATCCCTGGTGCATAGTACAGTGGCAGAAAATAGCTCCTAAAGGGCTGCAGATTTGCTGTTTAATTTTTTTAATTACTGCTTATTTAGGAAACATAAATACTTTTACAAATCATTACCATGTAAGTATGAAGCACGCACTATTTCTAATTAAAAAATGAAGCTAGCACTTTTTCACTGAAAGAAATGCTGCGAGAGACGCAAAGCCACCCTTTCGTAAGGACTTTGCAAGGACAAATCTCTTCATCACCTAGGGTGCCTTCATCTGGAGTTTTCCTTTGTCCTGACAGGCAATGCCATTTGCAGTTCAGGAAAACCTGAGTCGTGGTAAATGTTTTATGAATCTAAAGCAAAGTTGAATGACAAGGGGGTCCCTTGTTTGTCTTCACCAGGAGAGAGTAGACCCAAAGGTGAGGAAACAAATGCAGCCCCAGCACTCAAGCACCTCCTCAGAGAGTTGCTGGCTCTGTGTGAGAGGAGTTGATATTAGCTGCTATTAAGATACAGCTGAGTTTGGAGCCTTCCAAGGTGCATACCTCAAAGAGATTAATCAGCTTCTGTTAAAACTCTGCATGAAAATGTGGGTGTTTTTTCTCAAGAGCTGTATACGACTGAAACAGTCAACTCTCCCTCACCCTTGGGGTGTTTTGGGCTTTTTTTTCTGGGAGTCATTTTTCCCTTTGTTTTATTTTCTTAGTAATTTTAGGTTTTTCCATTTGCATTCAGCTTAATTGATTGGAAAGGAATAATAAGAATGCTAGAGGACCTAAAACCCTGAGGAAGCCCAAGCTGTATGCTAAGTTGGTGCCTACCAGCAGCTTTAATCTCAATTAGTCCAATTTGTGAATGTTTGTTTGTTTTTTCTTATTCAGTGCCAAGCTAAAAACAAAACTTAACTCTCAATAACAACTATAAAAGAAGCACTTCAGCTTCATGGTTCTCTATCTTTAGTGTGGCTCCATCTTCAAGGGAATCAACTTTCTGCTAAAGTAGCACAGCCCTGGCCAGGCTGCCTCACATGTTTTTAGTTTACAGAATCCTAATTGAAATGGTGTAAATCCGGATAAAGGAAGTTAGGAGCTGAGAGACCTCCAGGGGCATTCCCCACCATTGCCATGGCCAAGGTCTTCAAGGTGGCAAGCTTCATTTAAATGTGGGGAGGTTTTCCCATCTCAGCTCTTCCAAAAGCCCTTGTCCTGCATAAGAAGATCCTGAGATAATTCAGGTGTCCCCAGGGCCCTGCTATACGCATGGGTTCAGGGAAGATGGCAGATCTCCCATGGCTTTTGTTTTCCATCCTCCAATGCAGAAGCTCAGAGGGTAAAATTTAACTTCTTCCCTGCAAGGACTACTCTGTAGAACTATGATTCACCTTTACATGGTCTTTGCTGATATTAAACCTGCTTTTGTATGCACTCTACCTCACAAGAGAGTTGCCATCAAAGAGAACAGGCTGTGTGTACCCTACTGCCCTGTAGGAATAGACTCATGCTGAACTGTGGCCAGAGTCCTACAGGAGGACACACAGTGAGCAGCATCCAGTTATGGATGGACCTCAGCAGGTATTCTTCTTTTCTGCCTCTGGATAAAGCATGTCCCACACACTGCAACAGCAAGGCTGGCAGCTAGTAACTGAAATCACAGCCTCAATAACTGCATCATCTGTTAGCTCTGGTCTAAAGCATGTAGAACAGCACTGCTTTGTCGTAATGCTTCTCATATATGAAAATGCTGAGTGCTGGCTATAGAAGGAGTTTGATGAGGCAGATGTTTTAGCTCTTTCATTGATCCAGAAAAGATCCTCCTGCAAGAGGTGAAATAACACTCGAATGGCTTTGCTGCAGAGACAGAGCAGCCCCCAACTCTTAGCACACCTGAAATGTGTGAATAGATCTGGGAAAGCATGAATCCATTTGGGGGTCCGCAGCTGTGCTAAACATTTACTGGACTGAGTAAAACAGTCACCACAAAGCCTACTTCTCACTCTGTGTCTCTCTATCCCCTATCCAAGAAAAAGGAACACATTCTGGGTTACCCAGCTGTTGCTTTCATTGCTCCAGCCACCACCATCCTCATCTCCCAGCCCCAAATTAATGCTCCTCCTAAAGCTGTTACCCTCTGCAAATTCCACCGTTTCCAGTGAGTCTTGTGCTGTAATTTAAAAGATAACTCACTCCTGTTTCCAGCGTTTTAATGCATTTTATTTTTTTCCTACAAGCAATATACGTGTGTAATTAATAAACAATTTAGTATGTTGAGGAACCTAGGAACTTGGCAAATGTTCTGGGGATACGAAATCTCAGGAAAAGCAGCACATTATAAGAAATAGTAAGTAATTACTTATGTAAGCTTTTCTTTTTAAATTCTAAGAACATTAGCTACTAATTACCTACTAATTACCAGTACTTCAGCAGGTGTTTGCACTTAACTGTAGGCTAAAGCCCCTGTGAAAACAAACCCCTTGCACTCCCTCACAAGATTAAAACAGAATCCCACTGGACTTCATAATACAGCATAGGTGTAGTGGAGCTGTTTACATGCCAGTCCTTTAACCACTTGGCGGCTTAAGGTGAAAACAGGTTCCAGTTTGTTTCCCCTGCATTTTCTGCCAGAGCCAAGGTGATTTGCTAGAATGAGTAACTGGAGAGGTAATGAACAAAATCTAAGGGTTAAAAGTAAACTATGATTAAGACTTCTTCATCATCTGCACATTTATCTCACTTCTGCAGTGACCTGGCAGAGGAGCACTCTCTTTCTGATCACGATTATTGCTGGCTGAACAGGGTAAGAATAAATCTCTATCTGTGAAAAGTTGCCTGAATTTAAAAAAACATGCACAGAGCCCTCAGCTGGTGCAAAATGGCTTTGTTTCACCAGTGTCAACACCCGAGTTAATACTTACACCACCCAAGGAACTGGCCTGATCGGATCTGTTCATGCTTGTTTTGGAAGAGTAACTCATACAGCCTAAATTTTACTCAAACAAACGTTTGTAAGCAATGAATTTCAAGTTTGTAAACACAGGTTCAAGTTCATGTCCTTGGCTGCTTTAAATTCAGAATTGTGGTTTACCCAGCTACCAAAAGACGTTTTACTATTGATAGAAAAGAGAAGTTAGACATAGGAAGCCCTGTTAGAGAATGGAAAAGAGGTGCCTTCAGCAATCTGTCACAGTGCCCAGGTTGCACCTTCTGCAAAACACCTAAGAGAATGATGAAAGGACTCAAAGGCATACCTCAGAGCTCTGTTTTTCAACAAAATGGTTCACAAATGAGTAATTCCAGCAGTGCTGCTAACACATTTTTGCCTTTTACCCTCTTTCTGAGATTTGTAAGATCTATTCAAAATAAATGGTTGCTTATTTCACTTCTGCAAAGACTACTCCTTTTTCACTGAAAAATAAGGCTCAAAGGTAGGCAGTGGAAGGTAGGAGTTCAGGTCATCACCATTTTTCTGTGCATATTAGTTAGACTACACGTTCCCTCTAGATCCATTATTCGCTGCAGTGATAGAAGTAGTGATTGTACTGTGAAGCATTAGGTCACAACAGTAGAAGATCATGCCTACAGCTGGGAGCTAGGTTTCCTGAAGAGCACATGTCTATTAAAACAATAGGAACTACAGGAGACTAGAAACAGTTGAAAACCTGACCCTTTCATTCAGGTACTTAAAAGAGAGGGTTTTGGCTGCTGGTGCATTTTAAGACATGAGTCCCACAGCTGAGAAATTAAAAGCTGCTTTGACATATGAACCAAATAAGACCATGAGGCTTCTGAGAAAATAGTACAGCTCAGCCTTGATGCCTTCCATCTGAGGCTCTCAAAACCATATATAAAAATCAACAAAATAGCATGCCTGGGAGATACGTCGTTGATTTCACAAGTCAACAAGTTAAAGCTTTGCACAACAAAATGTCCTGATGTCATTTAAAAAAGGAATTTAAATGCCATTTGTTCATCATGTAAAATGCTTCCTTCTCACTTCTTTTTCTCTGCTGGAGGTTTATGGAAAGATTTCCAGAAGACCTGAACGGTGGGAAGAGTAACAGTGCTCTAGTCACCAGGCAGCTCCAAGGCATTGAGTGAGGCTACATCAGTCCTGAGGAAGGACTCCTGTGCCTAAATGCTGGTCTGGTTTTTACTGCAGTTTCAGGTGACCTAAATAAAAGGTGCCTCTTTGCTATATGTAGGTTTAACCTCAGCAAATGTTGGAATGACAGTAATACCATTTATGTCTTCAAATGAAGACCTTACAAAAAAATCATCATAGAATCATAGAATAGTTAGCATTGGAAAAGGCCTTCAGGTCATCTACTTCCAATCCCCCTGCCATGGGCAGGGATGCCTCACCCTAGACCGTGTTTTCCCAAGGCTCTGTTCAACCTGCCTTTGAACAATGCCAGGGATGAAGCATTCACTACTTCTTTGGGCAACTTGTTCCAGTGCCTCACCACCCTCATAGTAAAGAGCTTCATTATATCTAGCTTGAAATTCCCCTGTTTAAGCTTGGACTCAATCATGAAAAAAAGGGGAAAACTTGTATTAGGAATTTCTTAGGCAAAGCCAGCTGACTTGCTGCTACTCCCAACAAGAGAGTGGATAGGTAAGCTTTCAGCTCAATATTCCTCCTCCTCCCTTTCTCCTTCCTCTCTTGCTCCCATTGCCACAGTTCTCTTCTGCTTCCACTGGCTCTGGAAATGGTCAGGTCTTTCAGAGGTCAGTTTCAGTTTGCTAACTGAGCAGAAAGCTGTCCTTTTTAGGGAGAGGAATTACTTTTATGCTGGCACAGCAAGTTAAGTGACCTTATTGAGGGGTTCAGCATGCACCAGCATCAACACAGAATAAGGGGTGTCCAGGCTCTGGGTGTGTCATGAGAGATGAGTGAGGAGAAGCCCTGCCCTCATGTTGGTCTGGGAGCAGTATTTACACTCTGGTGACCCCAGTATCATCACTTGACCTGCTCTTCTTGGATACCATGGGACTGCATCCTGTGTGGGTGAGGGCACTGCCCTGCCAGCCATGCTGCCACCTCCCTCATTCCTGGCACCCTACACCCTGTGGTGCAGCCTGACAAGGAACTGGAGCACTGGGAAAGTGAGACCAGGTGAGGTGGAGACGTGACACTGTCGGAAATCAGTTACCTGACCACTCCATCAGACAGCCATTAGGAGCTGGGGACTGGGGATGCAGAGGGAAATACCTATGCTGTCAATAAAAAGTAAAGGAGTGTTTGGGGCATCTTAAGTCTCATGGTTAAATTTGTTTTTCTCATAGATACTTTTGCTGCTTTTCTACCTATTTTACTCATTCTCATTGTCTTCCTGGGAGTTCCCTTTGGTGGGATTTCACAGTCCTGAAAGAACCTTGATGACATCAAGGCTGAAAACCTTCTCCTGCATCCCTCACAGGTATTATGGATGCCACAGCCCACTTACTTACATAATTTCAGGGGCTGTAGAAGCAACAGAGATGGTTTTTCTCATCTCTTTTTTTTAGTCTCAAAGAGGAGAGGAAAAAATGCAGAGCCAGGATTTTAGCCCTTCATTTTATAATGTAATTGAAATGCCAAGAGACTGAAAAAATTCAATGTTGATGAAGAAACGAATGTTAGAGCAATGAAGAATAGCTCTATCTTTGTCAGTCTGCAGTCTTTTATGTGTCACAGGCTGTCACTTTCTATTGCATTTCAACTGGCTAATTACCCCAGTTTATTAAAAGTGAATATGAATTCACATTTTTTACTTTGTCGTGTTCCAAGTGTTAGTGTTATCAGGAGCTGTTACTGAATGATACATCCCACAGTTCTAGGCTTCCTCATGTGAGCAAGAACAGAGCAAATCTACCTCAGTATCAATGAAAACCAGCTATATTCATTTAAGGGGGAAATATATACTCTGTGCAGTGTATGTTCACATCCAAGCATTAATCACCCTGGTGTGTCCCACATGGCTCAGCGTATTATTAGAACCTCACTCACAGAGCAGAAGAGTGTAAGTGATGGTGTTGGAAGGGTTCGACTTGAATTAAATGTACTCATCACTTTCTAATGGGGAGGTATTTTCTGACAGCTGTAATGAAAACTGCTGCTCATCAAAAAGTACTCTATGTCCTAGCTCGCAAATCCAACCCTGGCTGCAAGTTGCACATTTAAATTTCAAAGTTTTCATCTCTAGCCATGCTGGAGTGCACTTACAAGTGCGGTGGAAGGGTCAAATTAGATGAAATCAAAGCTGTGCTTCTACTGAAGAGGCAGTTTTAAGCTTTCACAATTGGAGCTGTGTGTTGTTATAGGCTTAAAAAACCTCATCATCAAAAACGAGGATTTCTAGAACACGGTAATTATCACTTTGATCTGCACAACTCAGTTCCAGCAGTAACTTCAATGTTAGAATCTCCTTATTCTGCATAGAATAACACATTCAGACAAACAGGTGCATAGATTACAATAGTTTTTATACTGTTGGCACCTCATTTATTAATGTTGATCCTTCACACCTTCCTCTACCTCTGTGATTTTTTGTGAGGATATGCATTCTGCCTCTGAAGGAGCTGGGTGTTGATACAAGTCTTCCACGTATTGGCAATAATAATCAATAAGAGGAGTAACAATAACTTAGGAAGTTATATCAATAGCAAATGCTGGGAAAGAATGGAGCATCAGGTCTTGGAGGGAAATGGCATTTTGTCTGAAAGCATAGCACACACAGTCAACAGGAAAAGGAAGAGCATTTCATTCTTCTAGCATTTTCCTAGTGGGTACTGATTGTTTATAACAAAATGCAACTATTGTATGTTTTCCTATGATTTGAGATGTTTACATTTCACAAGCTAAACAAAATGTTCTTTCATTGGAACAGTTGGAAGGAATAAAAAATCAGAAGACTGCAGTTGTGGCATAGTCATCTTGTACATTTACAACAATTGGGCTAAAGTGTACTTTTCACATCATTCCTGGATAAAGAGAAGGAGTGGGACATGCATTCATACTGCCTGGACTCCAAGTAGGTCTGTCTTTCAAGCTAGCTGTGATGTGGAAGCTGTAAGGCTCCCCTCTCCAGTGTTTTCAATTCATCTGTACATGATGAGTTTCATCTAGGATATTTAAAGGAACGGGTTTGTGCCCAGGCTGGTGTACTGATGGCCATAAACAGAAGATACACCCTGAAGTATATCTCTCATTCCCAGAGAAGAGCAGCTCCCTACCTCTCAATTTAAGGCGTGAGTGAGATTAGGCTGGCTGCATCTGTACACAAAGACAAGCTTTGACATTGGTTTGCACCACTGAAGTGCATCTCAGGTGGAGATTACTGATACTTTAACCCCTTTTTTATGTTGAATTTGTGAGGAATGCAGCCTCTCTCTCTCTTCTAGTGGGGAAGACAAACATCAGGAGAGGTGCTTATACCCCTGGATGCCTTTGGTGGCAACCTGCAGGGAAGGAAGCCGGAAGGAAGTAAGCCAAGGACACAGTGTGTGAGGACATCTCCAAGCACAGTGGCTGTCTAGACAGAACATCAATGGAGAAGGAAACAGCTTCTCCACAGATAGGGATGCAGGAGCTGGCTTCCTCCTGAAGCAGAGGATACTTGTGGAGATCAAGAACAGGTATGTTATTCAAAGACCAAGTGATATTTAAACCCAGTGCTAGGGAAAAAAGAACACACACAACTCTATCTAAGAGATTTGTAGCCAGCCCTCCCCCATAATAAAAGAATATCTAAGAAAGTTTATAACCCTTTTCAGATGGGAAGAGAGGAGTTTTGTTGCTGGCTGGACCTGCTATTCAGGGAAAGCCAGTTGGGTGCTGCCTGCCGTAGCCTGAGATGCAACTGAAGGGTGTTCATGTTATTCTGCTGCAGTGGCTCCATGCTGTTGATCCAGCAAACTGCTAACCTACTTCGAAGGGCTTTGAAGTAGGATTGAAGGAGGGATTGACTATGGAAAAAAAAAAGAAGTGAGCATAAACAAGAGCAGCCTCATAGGTACCCAAAATTTTAGAGGTTTTGGTATTCAAAATAGGGTCACAGGAGAGACACAGGAGGTAGTGAATCAATCCACTGAACACTGTAGATGTCTGTATACTAATGGAAGAAATATTTGGGATAAACAGGCAGAGCTGGAAGTCTTACTACGAGATCAAAATCATGACTTAATTGGCATAACAGGGTCTTAGTGGGATAATCCGCATGACTGGAATAATAATAATACAAAAGGAAGAACAGGCAGGGGGAAACCAGGAGGGGTGTTGCCTCAGTTTGGATACTTTTACTCCCTGAAAGCCTGGCATGTAGAGAAAGCTAAAACTGCCTCAAGATTTTATAAGTAATAATTATAGAGGAAAAAGTCAGGGACTTATATGGTGGGAGGGACACCACAACTGTCCACAAATCTGATCAAACAAGAGAAGCTTTATCAGTGGTAGCAAGGGCCCTTTAATAATGCTGGGAATGGAAAGTCCCTACTGTAGGAGACAGACTGACCAGCATACGTGTGAAGTACACAGAGGGAAGAAGCTGTGTTCAGATAGTATGGTCCAAGTATGAAAGATTACCAGGACCATGTAAGGACAGAACACGAAAAGCTGGAACACAGACTGAGCACCATTAGGCAGAGGCACCAAGGGTAAGAAAAAAATCATTCTGCATGTGCATTAGGAGTAAGAGGTAAGCCAAGAGCAATGTTGATTGAATAATCATGATTCAGAAAAGCCTCAGAAAGGATGCAGAGAAGGCCTATGTGTGAAATGGGGTTCCCACATCCTCGCCCATTAAAAGGTCAGTTACGAGCAAGTGATGGCCATGATTAAAATCAGGAACAAAACCCAGCTTTTCCTAGAAAAGGAAAGGATAAGTAAAGGGTATTCATTTAGGTTCATTTGGTTTTGAACCCCAGAATCTGATGAATTTTGTATAGGATACCTAAGGACTGGCTGAAGCTGTCTCAGATTCTGGGAACTTGTGAAGAGGGAATGAATAACTAGATAGATAGAAAAGCACAATATTCTGCTTTTACTTAAGCAAAAGGGGGAAATAAAGAGTTACTGAAGAAGTCGAATTAACTTCAAGACTCAAAAAAGTTCTGTAAGAAGGCATATGGAAATCAATATTTATATATCATGCTATGTCAAATGAACCTTACTTTCTTTTCTGTGTAATGGGCCTTGTCGGTAATGGAAATTAGATAGCATGCACCTTGACTTTAGTAAGGTTTTGACACTATCCTATGTCATATGGTCATAAGAGATTATAGAGCAGACAGAGAATATTTTGGACTGTCGTTTATGAGCAACTAAAAGTATTTATCATTAAACCCTCTAAAGGTCTGCTCTGGGTCTGTTTCAGGACAGTGCAATGCTTATACAGCGGCAGTTGATAAGGCAAGTTGCAAGTAAGACCTTATTGCAATTTTAACAGAAATTATGTTTCTCCATTATGGAGTAATCTTGGAGCTCTAAGCAATCTTAGAGCTACAAGATAAGCCTTTGCTGAAATGCCGTGTCTCGTCTTGGGTAGGGACAGGGGAGATAGCTTCTAGGAAAAAAAGCACAGAGCAGGAAAGAGATGAGCAAAAGGGGACTTTGAAAGAAAGATCTTAAAACCTATGTTTGTTTAATTAGAAGAAGAAAAGGCTGAGGCTGGATTTAATACCAGTCTTCAGGTACCTGAAAAGTTGTTAAAGAGCATAGGAATGCTCTGCCACATCCATGGTGAAGGTGTTGAGTAACAGAAGCAGGTTTGACTTCAGGAAACCCTTCCAACCAGGACTGTAATGAAATGGGAGAAGTTGCCTCTTGAGGTTGTAGAATTTCTTTCCATAGAGATCCTTGAGACCTTGTCAGAGTAGGCATAAGTAGGGCAAGAGGCCACAGGTTTACAAAGAAGGAGAGTAAAATAGGCAGCTTCCTAAGATCTTTTTCTGACACTTCCCTGATTTTTATGTTATTTCAAGTTTTCAGCTATGGGAGAGCAAAGTGCTCCCATTAGCTTCAACTCAGCTCCTGCAAGACACTTCACTTGTACCTCAGATTTTAAAAGACTTTACAGGGTTGAATTTAAAGTAAAGAACAGTTGTATTTATGGATAGGTAGCACCTGACCGGCTCAAGCATGAGCTCACATCAGATGGTACTAGGTGCTGAGCAAATGTAACAGCCTATTCCAGCAATGTATGCAACAGCTACCATTTAACTTTTGCTCAGGAGCCTGGAGATGGGAGAAATGAGCTCTCCCAGTCCCTTCTACAGCCTGATCCCTCATCAGTGCCAAGTTTTGGCTTTCAACAGTGCTTCTAAAGCAACATTTTAATTTTTAATAAAGCATAGAAAACAGTTCCAACACCCATTTAATTTGTCTCTCTCATGGTTCCATAAAAGCTCCATGTCATGATTTTTTTTGCAAGATTAGAGGTTTCTAGGCCAGGTTTTAATGTGATAGCCAGATTTCTTCTCATGCAGTGTAACTACTATGTATACAAAGCAATAGGCTTTTTGTAAAACGTGGTGAGAAGGGACACAGTCTTGAGCTTAGGAGCATTAGCCTGAGCTGTGGGAGAGTGAGGCCTGACAGTGAATTGCTTGTGTGGCACTGTGCAGCCATTTGTCCCTGCTGAGCTGCCAGTACTGCAGGATTAGCAGCACTGCCTCACCCCATGGAGTACTTCTGAGGATAAATATATGAAGTGCCTAAATACACTAGTAACAGGGGTGTTATAATACCCTAAGGTGGATTTGCTGGTGCAGATGTAAGAGGACAGCTTTGATTTCCATTCCTTTTAAATTTTGCATTTGGCACATTGACCACTTGGCCCATGTAGAAGTGGATACAATAGTGCCACAGAAGCATACATTTCTTGTAAGAAGAACACAGTCTTTGATTAGGCAAAAGTGCTTACTCTTGTACTTGGCAATGAGCATCTGGAAGGTCCCAGGGCCCATTCAGCAAAGTACTTACACACAAGGGATGAAATTTTGTCTGTTGAAATCAATAGAAACTTCACCCTGGGAACCAGTGGGGCTGAGGGTTCTCCCTAGCTTCCATCCCATTCATCTCAGAGATGTGCAAATGCATACTTTAGTGCTCCACTGAATCAGGATGATTCTTCAGGTTTGCCTGAACTCCTTTGGGGAACTGCTATCTTAGCAACTGAACTGACTCTTTTGGGGAATATTTCTCTGTAGAAATCTTCGCTAAAACTGAACAGTATGCAACTCTGTTTAACATTTGGCACTACCATGAGGGACTTGTTAATACACATCTCACCAAAGGTATTGGCTAAACATGTGTATGCTCCATAGTGAAGCCTTTTAAGAAGTTTCCACTCCATCTGAAAAACAGCGCAATATATCTCAAAGTGTTCTTCCTTAGCCTTCAGGCTGTGTTGAACCATACATTTTATGGTATGTGTCCATAACAGTATTAGCTAGCTAGAATTTCCTAGAACACAGCCAAAATACTTCTCAGGCTTTAAATTCACAATGGAGGGGGAAAATGCTTCTAACACTCATAAAATGAATATTGCTTGATTGCATAAGAGAATTTTTTGGAGAACAACTCTGGTAATGAATGCAGAGCAAGCCTTAGCCTTTATCAGAACCTGCAGGAGCCAAACATGCTTTGGTTGTCATGAAACTTCCAGCAGAGCATAAACATTTTGGCAGACTTGCAACAGGGGAAAAAAAATGTTTCTTAACATTTTCAGTTCACACCTCACTTCAGCTGATTATGGATGTTTATCCCCTTGTGTATAAATATGGCTCCTGTGCCTCCTGAGCTCACTCCAGAATAGCAGCTATTGGAGAAAGAGGGGCCTGTATTTAGTCAACTTCTCTTCAGAAATAAGGTGTTCCAGAGGCCTTGTTATCATTGCTTTATCAAACCCTCCAGTTACACAAACATTTTTCTTGGTGCAATTGGTTTGATAAGCAATTCATGCTTCTTCCTACCCTACCACTTCATCCACCTCTCATGAATATGTCTGCATGTCATGTGAGGAGATCTGAGTTAAAAACAAGCTTACAGTACAAAAGGGTATTGAGGCTGAGCCAAATGCCCAGGAAAACACTGCCTGACACGGAACTCTTAAGCAATTCATTCTTCTGTCAAAACTAAAATAGTTTTGTGAAAATATATAGATTTTGGAAAAAATAAGTGGGAAGGGGGAACATTGGAGAGGAAGAGAGAGATGCACTTTTATCTATATATATATATGAAACAGAATAAGACCATCTCAAAACCCAAGTGAACGTGCTCAAGACAAAATAATGTCTTATCTGACTTGGAGTGGTTAGCAAAAATAATGAACAGTGTCATTTTCATTCCCTCCAAACAAAAAAAAAAAAAAATTGAAATTTTAATATTTTTGATAAAATTATGATTTCCCAATCCCCCCTTCAGAAGTACAGTGAAAAAATTTGGGACATTACTCAGAAAAATTCTTCATGGCATATTCACCGTCTGTGAATAAATTTATTTCTGTCACCAAACCTTTAATTGAGTCCAAAACCTCCCTAATATGATCAGCAGTAGTAAAGTGAAATTTGTGTTTCAGCAGTAGGAGACACATATAAAGCAAACTAATTGTAAAGGCTTGTTCTTTCAGCATGGATCCCTTCTTTGTATGAAAGATATCAGTATTCAGAGATTTTCCATATTTTGTGATTTCATCTTGCTGTTGGACACATTAACCAATGTCTAAATATCAGTTACTTGTAAAAACATGCACAGCCCCATACAATATTTGAACTTACAGTAATTACGCAGCAGCTGATATATCTGAAGATAACTTGGAAAATCTTCATCTGTATAAATTATTTTGACTTAAAGATGGTTTACTTTCTATTGTACTGGGCTAAAAATGTGTAGTCCTATTTAACTGAGGAACAGTAATTACCACCTGCGACAGCAGAAGCTCATAGGTCATGACTGACATGAGGAGACAGAAAATAAATGTAGTAACTTAAAAAACATCTTGATCAGGCATGAAAGTTTCCATCTGATGATGCCAATAATTTTATAACAGTTTTTGTAGTTACATATTTTACTGTTGTTTAGGGGGTCCTTAAATATTTAAGAGTTATTTTTTATTCTTTCTTGTTTCTCTCACTCCTACTCTTCTTGCCCCAGTGTCCTGGTTTCAGCAGCAGCCGTCATTTTTCTCCTTCTTGGTAGCTGGTACAGCACTGTGTTTCTGATTTTTGGCCTGGGAACTGTGCTGATAACACCAGTGATTTCAGTTACTGTTTGGTGATGTTTTGGTCTGACTTTCTGAGTCTCATGCTCTGCCAGGGAGGAGGGGAAGCCAGGAGGAAGCAGAGACAGGACACCTGACCCAAACTGACTAAAGAGGTACTCCATACCACAGCACATCATGCACAGGATGTAAAACAGAGGGCAGCGACCCAGAAGGGTGAGGGAGTGCACTGCTTAATCGGGCTGGGTATCAGTGGTGAGCAATTGTATTCTTTTCCCTTGTATTTCTCTTGTCATTATTATTATTGGTGGTAGCAGCAGTGATTTGTGTTATACTTTAGTTACTAAACTGTTATCTCAACCTGTGGGAGTTGCATTCTTTCTATTCTCCTCCTCATGCCCCCAGGAGCTGAGGGGAAGAAAGAGGGGGAAGTGAGAGAGCGACTGCATGAGTTATAGAGGCTTAAACCATGACACCCAGCCATTAGCTGACTAACTTTCCCATAGAAAATTTCCATATAAGAATTCAATTCTGTGAAGATTCTTTCACATATCCTCCTACTGGCAGGGTGTAATTTTCAGGATCAATTTGGCTTTCTGACACCATTAGGAAACGCATTTATTTATTTTAAATTTTGGCAGAGGCCTCTATAAACCTGGTCATTTTTTTGGGTTCCCTGACAATCCTATTGCCTGCTTTCCAAGTCCATTGCTTATCCTTTTTACTCCATGCTTCTGTCACAATTTTACAGTTAACCATTAAAAAAAATATATAATTAAAGTGCCAAAGCACCTGCTAGCCTCATGCATATGCATAAAATAGAATTATGTCCCCTCCGGGACACTGGTGTTGTGACTCTGGGGAAATGGCTAAGTAACCATGACAACCTGTCTCCACCACATCTTATTTCCAGGGATAAAAGCATGATTTACTCTATTAAACAAACCATATTACAACTTGCCCACAGCAAGTGGCGTCAGCTTTCCAGTAGAAGAACCAGGTCAGTAGGGAGAGCAGCCCAAAAGCATCCATCTAACCATCCCCCTCTTTGACAATGCTTCATGGTTATGTGATGGTAAGAGGCAGAATGAGATTCAACATACAGTATTTCACACTTCTATCTTGATAGGTGAGATGAAATGAGAGGAGGAAATGCAGTATTCATTAGCTGCAGGCACTAGCCCAGTCCACAGCATGGCAGTGATGAACAGTGCAGGAGAACCTGAGGGTAGGATGTAAAGACTGGTGGAGCCAATGTACAATGAGTCAGATGTCTGAATTAAATAATTTCTGCACCCTCTTTCCTGCCATTTTGCCAAGTCTGCTAATGCTTGGTGAATGCCAGGAAAGACTACCAGAACAGTTTTTCAAAGGCTGCTGCCAGAGCAAAAAGTTAAATATGTTTTTTTTTATAATCCTGCTTATGCTACTGATTACGTATTACCTTATTTACAGTGAATCTTTGAATCAAGTGTACTCTTCACTTGGTATTTCTGATTCACACAAGAAGACACCCTGCTATTACATTATCTATAAATTTATAGGAAAATTCTCATCATTGGATCTTATCTGGTAGCATAGTACAGCAACGTTTATATTGTTACCATTTTGAAGAAATATTTACATCAATTAAATCAGTAGTTTAACTTCTTAAAATACTGCCACAAAAGTGTTTGTGTTAACCCTCTTCTCACCATCACATACTTAAAGAAAGTATGAAACCTTGAGTTTTTAATCACTTGCGGGCAAAACTTGATTAAGAACAATCACCAGAGAGGTGAAGAAATTAAAAATATAAAAGTCTCAGACAGAAAACAGAACTGGTGTTTAAAGGTCAAGTACATACACGTAATTAGTTCTACATGCATGAAGAATTGCAATTAGCTTTATGGATTGTATTTTGAAATTGCCGGGCCTTGTGAATTCTGGGAGTTTCTTAAAACATGTTAGAGACATGGGATTAAATCAGGTTCATATCTAAGAACACACACAAAAAAAAAGCTAAATTATGCTTTCAGTGCAAACAACTGCAAAGGACAGGCTGCAAATACTATCTAGGCTTACCAAATGGTGACTGGCAAATAACAACCCAGTATTCATCAAATGATTCAAGGGCCTGACTTTTAATCACTAAATTCTCAGGACTGACCCTTTCTCTATTGCAAACATAACCTGTACAAATCAAAGTAGAGGGATTCTCCATTTACTGTGTATGGTCACAGTCTTGTCAACAGTACCAAGCACAGAGAGGATCAGAGCCCTGCAAGTAAGAAAATATTCATGGAAGTGCGATTCACAGATTCAAGTAGTTCCAAATAACTCACTCCTTAAGAATGTCTTTCATCACTCAATATTTTGGACCATTTTCATTAAGATACTGATGCGTGCTTCATCATGCGCACTTGACATTTGCAATGTTCTCATCTGAGAGAGAGTAATGTTGGGAGTGCCTCACCTGCAGCCACCTTACATCTCCCACGTTTCAGAACCGTTTCATTATCAGAAAATACAATAATTTCGTGGGTGCTCGGTGTATCAGCCTTGCCTGTTTGTTCTGGGCTGTAATTACAATAGCATGTAGAAAACATCCCAGTCCTTGAAGGTTTCACACTGAAGACTTTTACATCATAAACAAAGTTCAGAACTCAAAGGATTAAATTGAATGCACTAGCAGACTGAAAGGAGAAGCCAGTGGCTTCTGAAAACCATGAGGTTTGCTGTTGAAGAGGTCTGCTGGTTTTGTAAACTCCTCAACTTTCTGATATACAGCAATAATGTCATGTTTAAAACACTTATGAATATTCTTAGCTTACTAATTCAACCCATGGAGGAATCAAAGGGCCACACATCCAAGTGCTAGTAGGACACCGAGAATTGCTCCCTTAAAAACATAAGCCCAATAGAAATTCAATTTCTCCAGAACCTGGATTTGAGCAGTGAAGTCAGCATTTGGACTTTAGGACTACTTCAGTGACCTGAATGCTGTGTGGTGTGACACTGTGGAAAGCTTTCAGAAATTCTATTGTGATTTCAAACATCCCAGTCCCATCACAGCTCTGTGCCTGCTGAGCAGCAGGCTAACTGAGAAGCATGACTCCTGTTTCTTACAAAGTTCTCTAGGTGCCTCTGGATGCCTATTCAAAAGCCATTAAATAGATATACCTTATTTGTGGTGCTGTACCTGAACCCTCTAGTAGAGGGAGCAGAGTACCCAGATAAGTTGCTTGGACTTCTGGACAGAGTAGATCTGTCAGAGCACAGGATTTGTTGCCCTGGGTTTGATTTGTTTGCTTGTTTCCTGTGACTGCTGCAGCAAAACTCTCTCCTTACTATCCAGAAACTGGCTGTGTGGTACACAGAGAAACAAGCAAGAGACAGGGAACTGGAAGCCCAGTTTGGTAATACTGCCTAGGCCCCCAACTTCACTAGCGGCTTCGGGTAAGTAGCTTGCAGCAAACTCCCCTGAAGTGTCTGGAGTTTTACAGAATGCAGTAGAAATATAAAAAGGGAAAACACTGCATCTCAGTTTTCCTATCTGTAACATGGGACTAATACTTACCAACCGGCCCATCTCACAAGGGAGATGCAATAATTAATTAGCTAATGTTCCTACAGCACTTTAACTCTGTAAAGTGTAAAATAAATGTTACGCGTTATTGGCACTTAGATTCTACAGTGATTGGTGCCCTACAATTCCCTAAGCCAAGCAGCTAGTTACTGCTGCTCAGAGCAACAGTAGCTTATGATACATCCTGTATTAACAGCTAGTTTCTAGATGGTCATGTGCCAGTGTGGCCATACATACACCCTCTCACACATGCCAGATGCCACGCAGGGGAATTCTAATATGGAGGTCCAGGATGTGACTACACATCATGGAAGGGGGACTCTGCAGCCACTGTAACTAAGCAGTCCATTTTGATGTGTTGTTTTCCTGTTCTCTGAAGCAGATTATTAGGTACTAGCCAGCAACAGCAATCTGCTGCCTTGCTGTTTAAATACTATTTTACCTAATTTTGTCAGGTAACTCATTAATATCACTGCAAATATCTAGAGCTCAAATAAATTCAATGTCAGCTAACTGATAAACTGTGTAGATCAACTGAGATAAAAAAACACAGCTTCCTTCCTTGGCATTTTGTTGCTTTAGTCTTCTTAACTAGATTTTGTTTTCAGTGAGCAAGAAGACATCTTTGAAAGTTATGTCTGAGAGATGGGTATGTAGGTAACGGTGCTTAATATTAGCTGCTGCCTCATAAGTTCATGAATTCCTGTGAGTCATGGCTTTTATGCAATTCCTTATACCAAAATCTGTTTCCACAAAAATAGTGGAATGAGACTGGCTTGCAGCTAAGTAGTTCAAGAAAGAGTTGCTGTTTTGCCCTCCTAGACATAGCCTGACACGTCAGGATTGATGTCTCTGCATTTATGTTACATAAAATTACAGGATTTTATTTCAGGTTAGATTAACTTGGTCCTCTTCCCTATCATGCCTGTATTTCAAAGCCACTCAAAGCGCTAGTCAGTTATTTGTAGCCTTATGATTCCAACTGGATTTTGAGTGAATCTAATACAAGTCAGGAAGAGAGGTTCTTATTTAGTTTGCTCTCCAAGAAATCTTACTCATGTGCACAAAGCCACAATCTGAATCAAGCCAGTACATGGTAAAGGAGACAGCTGGAAATTCCGTTAAAATTTGATTATTGCTTGCAACCAAAAAGCTAGAGTAGATGCAATCTCAGCTCACATGGTACTTTTTCATTTGACTTTGAAAGAAGCCATGAGGACGACAAGCAACCAGGTAACACTAGACTATCTGAGCAGAGTTTAAGAGTACGTCTCAGTGCAAAGATCGCTTGATTATTTCTCACTTTCTTATACTGTTTCCCTAAGTATCTCCTATTTGGCTTTATCAACCATAAGCTACTTGACTAGACAAATATTCAGTCCAAACCAGTCAGAATGTTATTATACAGTATTCTGGTATATCCAGAACATAAAGAGGACTCAGATATTGATACATATTGAAGGCAATTCCAGCCATCTACAACTTTACTATGGGATATTGTACAGAATGTTAATTAACTAATAACATCCATGGGAATAGTGACTGACATCAGGAAGAACTAGAGAAAACTGGGTGGAAAATCAGAGCCCTAAGTTTGACATTGTGTCCTAGGAGTTATATGTCATATTGAGACTCCACCATAATAAATACTTAAAATCTCATAAAACCTGCTCATGGTGGAGGTGGGAAGCATCTGAATTATGTATTATTAATGTACCCTCACTCATCTTGTTAATTAGTGAGCTGGGTAAGATTGTTTCTTTTTGTGATCTTCCCATGAAATCTGGCATAAGCGCTTTGTGTAAGACTAGCTGGTTGTCACTGTATCACTTCTCTTTTGAAGTTTCTGAGAGTGAATGACTTAATTTGTCTTTTAATACTCAACCACCAGGAGCATCTAGAGCAATGCAATCCAAAAACGTAAATTTTTTTATGCTGCAGTAAAAATCAATCACACTGATTTTTTTTTTTGCTTTGTTTCAGATGAGCAGATACATGAACATATCCCTTCAAAAACCTACTGAGCTTTAAGGCATGTCTTAAGCAATGTCTGTTCGTGTTTTGCCCCTGCCCATGTAAAAGATGCTTAAAAGCCAATACTATCTCTTTTCAAAACTCATCATTTTCTCAAGATCTATGATTCAGATCTTTGCAAGTTTCTCTCATAAAATGTCATCAATCTAAGTACATCTCTATTGTAATTTTCTTGAACTTTGAGGTTAATATTTATTTATGAACATTCAATGTCAGGAAAAGCCAAACAAGTTATACATACATTTTTGTTAGCTCTTATTTGTAAATCTACGAATGTATATATAAAATATTTTTTGGCTAGTAAACAACCTCTGTCATCCAAGACATAATAAATCTAACTTGGTGGTTTTTTTTCCCATATTTAGCAAAAGATTTTGTTTTCCTTATTCAGATAGCAAAGACGTATGATAAGGAAGAAACTGGGTATGTCTTTTCAAATGTTTTAAGTATTGGTCTTGTGTACATGTGAGATGCACAGGGTTTCTTCACGGAAGATCAGATCTTAGTCAGAAACTTTAACTAATGCCAGAAAAATGTACAAGAAGATACTGCTACTAGAGGGTGATGCTATTAGAAAAAAATCAATTTGGAAACGAGAAGTCCATTTTAAATTATAAGTAATTGCATAACAAAAAAAGATTGGTTTGAGGTGAGCAAACTTTCATTACAGGAATTGAGGATGTCCAGTAAAGGCTGAAATGTTCTTTAACTGACTCTCAACTACTGCTTTTCATGGTCTTTCAATCTCTGTTATTTTCTCAAAGCTAGAAAATCGTTTGCAAGGGCCAAGTGATTCCAGTAAGTTCTCTGTTTTCACTAAAAAGAAAGTTTAACTTACAATTACAGAGGGAGCCTTAATGTGCATACCACACATTTTATAAGTTTTATATTAAATATGCACAAGGATCAGACCTTTTCTACAATTATTATTGTATTACATATTTCATGATTTTAAGATCAACTGTATGTCTCTGGAGAGGTCTTTTTGATGGTTTCTGTACACTCAGGTACACAACTGCCATTTCCCACTGAAAACATAGCTACCCGATCTTCTTAGAAGGTCCTAATTTTGTCAATCTCTTCTTTGCATTTTCTGGAAAGTACAGCATCTGCTGGCAGGACTAAGTGACCTCACACATTACTGAGGTGGGTGCCTAGGAAAAAACACTCCTTTTTGCACAGTGAATTTGTTATGAACACAAGTATAAGTATTTCTATATGTTTCATTGTGGGAACTTGACAGCTTAGAATTCCTGTCCTTTATCTCCCATGCAGGAACTGCTGTGCAGTGAATAGGGTCATGGACCTGGAAGCAGCATCCTTGGTGAGAACTAACAGTGTTATCCCAGGAAAATTGCTTTATCTGTTTGCAAGCTTTATTTCTTTCTCAAAACTCCAGTCTTCGGGGCAGGATCTGCACTCAGCCTGGCATTTTTCTTGCCTAGTGCAAAGGGTCTCAACTCTTCCTCAAATATTTAAGTCAGGCATTTAATGTGTACAATAAATATTAACAGGAGCATATTCTCTTCTACACATCCATTTATAGCCTCCCTTACAATTTAATTATCAACGCAAAATGTTTAAAGTCATTAGAGACTTTTATTACTAATTTATGTCTGTAAATCAAAACTGAGCAATTTTAGAGTCTATTATCTCTTAATGAAAGTAAGTACTCAGCACAGTGCACCTTAAAAATGACAGGATCTTGGTGACTTCTTCCAGTGCAGAGCTGCTGTGCTCTAACTGCAAGCAGTAAAATCACACACACACAAACTAATCAGTGATTTCATCATTTATTGTTATTTACCAGTTTCAAGAATGGTGTTGGATTGCATAGCTAAGGAAAAAATATGGAGGTCTGTTGACTTAATTTCAGGATCATTAAAGCTGGATCTTAAGCAGGCTTTGGAAAGGCATTGTAGTCCTGAGAGCTCTGACTCTGTAGGAATGTAAACAGTTTAGTATCCTTTCCATCAGATGACCATTTATATTAAGATAAAATCCCTAGGAACTGCTGAATGTAACCCAGCAAGTGCCTGCTAAAGTGCTGGGGTCCTGTGCTCCTCCTCAGCACCACCATGTCCTCACAGCACATGTGCTCAGTCTGGTGGCATGTATGGGGACTTGATGCCATGTGGCATGCATTCCTCATACTCCATCGCCTGATCCCAGGCTGAACAGCCCCAACTCACTCAGCCTGTCTTTGCAGAGGAGGTATTCCATCCATCTGATAGTCTGTGTGGACCTGCTCCAACAGGTCCACTTAACCCAGAAAAGCCCTCCACAAATAAAATGGAAGCTCTTTTGGAGGAAGTACAGGGGAAGGAACTCTGCTAAATCAAATATTGCAAACAAATTTGAAGAGTTTATTCTACTTTAATATCAGTTACTGAAGGTGCAGACTAGCTTAGATTCAAATAAACGCTTCCCAAAGCAGTTATTTTATATTTATAGTATGTTTTTCATTCTACAGAATGAAAACATAATAACTTAATAAGGAACCATGCAAACAACAAACTGCTTTTCCCAAACCTAAAGGAAGCCATCAGATGTACCTGCTGATTAATAATTACAGCAGCAAATAGTGATTTAGGACTACAGGCTTTCTTTTTTCTTTTTAATTCTTCTTTTTTGGCACTGTAGGGTGAATTTAGGGTCAAGCAAAATGTATTTTCCCCATCTGGAATTCAGCCAGGATGAATCCTTTACCTTTCACTTGTGCTTCACCAAGCAAAGAGGGGAAAAAAACAAACCAAACAAACTGTATTCAATACTTGGTAATAAACTGTGTTCTAATACATATAATAAACCACTTCGTATCATGTAGAAATGTAGTCATTTTGCACTGCACTGCTTTCTATTTTCCATCTAAAATCTGAGTATCCTAAGTTTAACACTTTGCCTTATGCAGTTTGGCCATAATTAGAATCTCCAGGACTTAGGGAACTTTGGATAGCAGAGTAATTCCATCTGATATCAGTATTGCATAGATGCTGAAAACATAGAACATTTATTTTGATGACTTTAGCAGAGATTCCATTCTAAGGACCTAACAGATAATAAACAATAATTTCTTTACATTAGTTAGAAAAGATGTTTCACTGTTGAGCATACATCAAAGTCAATTGCTGAGGGCATTATATATAATAAGCTAAATCTTTAATAGATGGGTTATACAAGAGGCTGAATAAGTCCTTGATTAGAGTTGTGCTTATATTGCTCTACAAAACTACCAGATGCCATCACGTTGCTAAAAATTTGGGGATTGCTCTTCACCATACTGGACCTGCTTGTCAGCTCTGCCCAATTAGCAAAGATAGCTCCAAGCTTCAACCACAGAGGTTTTCAACCACAGAGGTTTTCAACCTGGGGCAGTGTTTTTCAACATTTCTCAGTGTGTGGACCCTTTAAGATTTATCACTGGATATGTGGATCTCTGCACAGCAAACGAAAATCTGCTGGCAGTGGGCAAGCTGGTTTTGCTTACCTTTTCTGTTCCCCATAGCGGGAGTTCTGGGACCCACAGGAGTCTGCAAAGGCTGACAAACACTGTCTTAGGATGACATGCTTCTCATAAAGAGGCTCATGTTTTTCTTGAATCTTTGTAGCTGAGACTTGCATTTTTCTACTACATAAGACAAGTCACTAGCCCTAAGGAATCAAAGCCTGTGGATAAAGCAAATCAAGCCTTCTCAAAATGCTTGGGAATAGCGCATTCAAGCAATAATTTGTGAGGTGGGATTTTTTGCTTGACCACAGGAAAATTATAGCTTCATTTAATATTTTGAAAAGTTTCAGAATGTTCATGAATTCAAAGAGGAATAAATACAAGTACCTCAGCAGAACCGCCATTTAAATCAAATTAACTTTACTAATTAGGGGAAAAAAAGTAGGCTTCCCACTATCAGGCATAATTTGTGCTTATAGAAATTCACACTTCAGGTGATATACTCTGCCTGAGAGATAGCTAGGAGAGCAACGTACCCATCAAAATGGGAAATCAACCATGGCTACTAGATTTTTCAATTCGCAAAGATTTGGAAGAAAAAAAAATCCAATTTTCCCAGAGGAATTTAAAGTCTTCAGATGAAATCGAAGTCATTATATTCAAATGAGTGAGTATATAGAGCTAGCCAGTGATACTGAAATGATTTCTTGTTGGGTAGCTGAAAATAATGGATGGAAATATGATTGTCATAACACAGTACTCGAGCAGTCGTGTTTAATTCACATTTGCCTAGACTCTCAGGCTTCTTCTTTTTTGACAGCTGAGATGGGGTAGCGGCTCACGTGCTGACAGGAGAAAACTTTCTAGCATCAGATGATGTGAGAAGAGCCCCAGTGCTTGGGTGCTAGGGGCTCTTCAAACATCTCCTCCCTCAAAAGCACCACAAGCAACCACTTGACAACCCACTGAGACCTGCCAGGGCATCACACTGGGTAGTGCAGGTGGAGGGAGGTGGTTTGTGCTGCACATATTCTAGGAGTACAGCAGCAGTTAGAAGAAAGCGTGAGCCTGTGTGAGTCTTGCTTTCAGTGCCTGGGACTTTATGGGGTTTACGGCTGTGTGATAGCATAATGATGCTGTAAATCATGCATAAGGGGCCTCTGGAGAATTCTTCTTATGTAAGGGATTTCTCAGCCTGGGTAAGACACTTGTACCAGGTTTTGGCATTCACAACAGGAGAAAACAGACGGAGCAGCATGGCTGGTAAGCCATGGCCAATGGCTGATGTTGTTCAAATGAATCCTCAGGAATCAGGGCTCAGCTAGAGCAGTGCAGAGTCAGCTGTAAAATGATTTTTTTGCCAAAGATCTTCAGTAGCCTAAGAATATAGTGCAGAGGCAGCTTAAAGTGATTATTAACTTCTCTCACCATTTTGCCCTCGATTGCTATGCCGAGTCCAGGAGACAGGGAAAGGAGAATTAGGGAATCTCTCCCTTCATAGATGTGAGCTGATAATGATTTGTCCATGAGGTTAAGAAGCATAGGAAATAGGGATCAATCTTACATGGTTGTACCTTAAAAGTGCAAAGGCCATTTATGCATTCTGGCCCCCAGTGGAGGGGGTTACAGCACCATCAATAATTGATTCATAAACTATGCCTACTTATTCCCAAATACTACAGTAAGTAAATACATACCGAGGCTGAATTCTGGGTAGTAAAAAAATCTTTCTTTAGCTTGCAGTTGTCTCACTCTAAAATGCAGCTGATTTCTACTTTTAATTCCAAGGTACTGTCCCTATATTACCTGCACATGTTGGCTGTTCTTAAGAAGCCTATGTCTGCAATAAGTATACTTACTTGACTTCAGGCTGCAGTGTCTTTGCAGATACAAATGCTATCCAACAACAGCAGCCAGAAAAGACCCAAGGACCCCACAGCAGCAAATGCAACCCCTTCTACTGACACCCCATTACAGACTGGATTTCTATTCCTTGTGCAAGTTACCAAACATTTCATCAGTACATGTTTGGTAAATAAGTTTCTGGTTGTGACCTTTGATATTAATACAGCATGCTAACAAAATCTAGCGTTTTTTAATAAAAGTGGCACTTGAGGTTGGCACAGATTTTCAGCTAATGATGCCTTTTTAGGGAAGAGAAAGAGAATCAAGAGTTGGTTACTTACTGAGCCATCCATCATTCTGATAGTGAGACCTGGCCTAAGTCTTTCTTCTTCAAGACATTAATTTTCCACCTCCCCTTCTTGCTCAGAGAAGGCCCGATCCTGCTCTTGTGGAAATCAATGGCAAAAAACCTACTAATTTCAGTGGATTAGTTCCAGTATCTCAATTTACATGTGATTAACAGTAATTTTGTCTACTTAGTGCCTAAAAAATTCATAATCAAATTTACAATAAGCTGTGCACTGATTTTCTAGGGATCCCAGCTTATTTCATAGGCTTCTAATTTCAACATTTAATCACTTCTGGTTCTAGCCCAATATGCAATGATCTGACCACAGAATATGTTCTTAAAAGCTTCCCACAAAGTTACTGGATTTGTAGCTGATGGAATGCTAATTCACAGGATTTCTTTAATACTGAAGTGGAAGTAGAATTGCTCTGCTTGACAGATAAACATTCATCCTCTGCACATTTTCTTTACTGAAAGCATTTTTATACATTATCTGCTTTAGCTGAGGTGAATGAGAAGAGCAATTCACAGTCATGAGTCCTAGGAATGTGAGACAAATGTGAAGCCTGGGTTTAAGGAACATGGAGTTTTCCTTGCAAAGAAGACGCATGCTTAAACTGAGATGAGGTTTCAATGCATTAATCTAAAACCATTCATCTAGAATGGCCACACTGTCATTTTGGGCCATCGTAGGTCAAATGGTCAGTCAGCCGTGTTATAGGAGCAATCTATACCACTGGCAGATGATCCCACCATGAAGGTCCCATTTGCAGCCAAAGCAGACCGTGAAAACTATAAGCAAGAAGCCATATAGACCTGGACTGATATTGTGAGGCGCCCAGGGCACCCTGGGTGGTACTGTGTGCCATATCCTCACTGATCTTGCTGGTCAAGAGCCCTTCAAAGGATAAAATCAAAAGGGGGTAATTTAAAAAAGATGTGACTAACTGTGGTGCTCATTAAAATGAGGAGCTAATTGCAGTGGTTCAACTCCAGTCGAGTAGTGCCTAAGCAGGTGCTGTGTGCACTTCCCCAGGCAGCTCAGGCAATACACCTGCAAAAGGACTTCCATCCCAGACTTACCTGTTTCAAGGTTTATTCTGTGGGAAGTACCACTAAAGTGTTGTTCATCCCTAG
This sequence comes from Forpus xanthops, assembly GCA_032466535.1. NCBI lineage: Eukaryota > Metazoa > Chordata > Aves > Psittaciformes > Psittacidae > Forpus > Forpus xanthops. The sequence continues at coordinate 51,126 of JASSUY010006571.1, forward strand.
CGTAGGCTCTTCTGAGAGCCTCTTCAGAAACAGCTGGCATACCATCATCCTACAACACACTTTTAAGGCCCTGAACATGGTCTGGACATAGGTTTCCATAAGCAAGAGGCTATTGCATAAGGATGAGCAGTAAGCTATTTTATTAAAGGCTTGTTGGCATTAAAACATCAAGGGCTGAAGGACTTGGACCTCCACCTCAAGTCTGACATTTTGGCATTCCTAAGCCTAACCTCTCTCTCCTTCCCCAGCACTGTTCTCTGCTGGTGGCCCTCAGAGCTACCATTCCCAAGATGCACCATGGAAACAGTGAGAAACTTCCCAAATTGCCATTTTTTTTCTTTTTTCTTTTTCTTTTCCTTTTTGCATATGCTTGCCTGACTAAACACCTTATTTGATACTTATTCTTTAATTTATGGTAGCGAAAGAACTATACCAAGCCCTGCATATCCGAGCTCATTTCTGTGACTCTTTCTGATCGCTTTATCAAATGGAACCCTTTTCTTTTAAGCTGTTAGCTAAATGTCGCGTGAAGTTCTGAGAACAATTGTGCTTCTTTGGGACATTAACTTCACATTAATTTAGCTAATCACTTCTACTTCACAGAAGTTTGTTTGAAAAACAGGATACTTCGGCTGCAGTGAAACCTGTATGAAAAGTCACGTAATGACAGCCATCATCTCTGGTAAAGGGCGGTGAAATCTCAGGATGAGCAAACGTGGAGTTAAAGATGAAAACATGCAGGAAGTGTATTTTTCTGGACGGCTGTGTGCAAAAGAATGGAGATCAGGATCAGGAGATATTAGAAAAAGACATATTAAAGAGAAACAAATGAAAGCTTCTGTTAGGTGCAACCCTTACTTGCCTGTTTTATTCTGCCTATGGAGAAAAGCATGTGCAGCATTGCCAGATTTTAGAATTAATTCCACAACATTTGCTGCCTTTTTTCTTGCAGCCCCAACCCCTGAAGTCAGAAGACTTGTGTAACAGTATTCTCCTCTCTGCCTCTCTCCTCCCCAGGAACGTCTAATACTTGAAGAAAAGCCCTAGAGATCCTGACCCCTGGTGGTTCCAGAGCCATAAGGCACAAAGAACGTGCTCTTAATATCCTGTGAAATTAATGCCAATCCCACAATTAATAAGCATTCACACGAGATTTCTGAGTATTGCGGGTTGTCTGTACCGAGTGTAGCTTCCCCTCTCCAGGTAAGAGAGAAAGTGGTAGGAGTACCAGTATCTGGGAAGATGACATCATAGAATCATAGAATGTTTTGGGTTGGAAGGGACCTTAAAGATCACCCAGTTCCAACCTCCTGTCACAGGCAGGGACACCTTCCAGTAGACCAGGTTGCTCAAACCCCCATCCAACCTGGCCGTGAACACTGCCAGGGATGGAGCAGCCACAGATTCTCTGGGCAGCCTGGACCAGTGTCCAGCATCTGTTACACTGGGCACATAGTCAGCATCACTTCCAGTTGATTCCCCACCCATTACAGAGAAGAGGCAAATGTGGCTGAAAGGACTGGGTGTTTATTGTGAAGATTGCTCCAGATTTGTGCATGCAATCAGCTACCATCCACACTTCACCCTCCATACCTGTTACCCAGAGAGGTATGGTGGAGTTACCCCAGGGAATGAAGGTGAGGGGCTCTGGCCAAGCCCAATAGGTATATATTACCTCAAGAACACCGCTAACTAGAACCAATTGGGAAAGTCTAAAACCTCCAGAGAAAAAAAGAAAACCAAGGAGCTGTGATTCCTCATAGAAGAAGACAGCCAAAAGACACTCCAGCAGGCTCAGCTGGAGGCAAATTATCCTTCCCCTTCCCTTCCTCAGGAAGTGAGGTGTAGCCAGGGCTCCCTGCTAGGTGAAACTTTGGTGACTGGACCCCAGAGCAAGGGAGCAGAGTTCAACATATTTTTAGAAACGTGGAGCATGAAAGAAATTCAGCTTAAATATGTTTTGTTCTTACTCATGGCACTTTCAAGGTTTGCAGTGTAGTTCTTCAGCTACCATTCCAGGGGTTTGGCGCTTTCCATCTTCTCTGATAGTATTTTCTTGCTGAATGAACTAGATGTTACTGTGATGTTTAGAAAAGGTCTGTGGGTCTCCATCCATTTTTGACCATCTTCTCTTGCAGATCACAGAGGGTTGCCCAGTTATGGCTGGTCTCCAGAAATTGCCTTTGCCCTCCTGCAAAATGCTTTCAATCAATAAGTCTCTGCTTGCATTCAAAGCTGATTCAGCAGTCCTTCCTGCAGAGAGAAATGCAGACTTCTGGTACCAAGTTTGAAGCCAACCAGCCAGGCTGCTGCTTGAAGCAGGAGCCGGCATTCAGTGCTCAGCCAGCACTAGCTAGCTAGCATCTACATAGTATCATCCGGCATCTTTCAGAAGTACCAGGGCTAGGCTCAGGCTTGCAATTAGCATATGCTAATGGTTCATTATAATATGTGAATGACACACTAGGTCAGAACTGCACGCCCATTCAAACTAATGAACTGTGCACTTTTTTTAAAAGTGGTACTAGTAATTGGGTGCATCATTTTTCTGTCACTGCTGGGCAGAGGATAAGGAAGCCATCTGTAACGACAGGCCAATGTTTGTAGCAATCCCGTTGAGAAGTAAAGGCAAGGATTGCTAATTTCCAAGTGTCCAGCAGGGAACCAGGACACATGCCTCCAGTCACCATCGTCACAATTCTTAGTATCTGAGCAGGTAATTATATGGTCATATTTTTAGAAGAGATCAGCATTTAAGATAACTATTGAAAACACCCAACCAGAGTAGCATGCAGAGATCTGTTTGAGCACCTACTGCCTGAAGTGCAGAACACCTGGGTTTTGAAAACACAGCTGCATGTGACCTTGCTGTAATGAAAAAATATTAATATCTCATTTATGTGGTATGCTTTTCCCTCTCAAAAATAAATTGTCCTATAAAGTTATGCCACTCTTTCTGAAGCAGACAAGTGCTCAGTTTTATATCAGCCCCTCAGAATGGATGGCCTATGAAACTTTCTAAAACTGATCTACTTCACCCCTCACAGTCAGATTATATACTTACCATAGAATCATAGAATAGTTAGGGTTGGAAAGGACCTTAAGATTATCTAGTTCAAATCCCCCTGCCATGGGCAAGGACACCTCCCACTAAACCATGTCACCCAAGGCTCTATCCAACCTGTCCTTGAACACTGCCAGGGATGAAGAATTCACATCTTCCCTGGGCAGTCCATTCCAGGGCCTCACAGCCCTTACAGTAAAAAACCTCTTCCTCAGATCCAATCTAAACTGCCCCTGTTTAAGTTTGAATCCATTACCCCTTGTCCTATCACTACAGTCCCTCATGAAGAGACCCTCCCCAGCATCCCTTTAGGCTCCCTTTAGATATTGGAAGGCTGCTATGAGATCTCCACGCAGCCATCTCTTTTACGTTGAGGACACCAGAAATGCGCACAATACTCCAAGTGAGGTCTCATGAGAGCAGAGTAGAGGGGCAGGATCACCTCCCTTGACCTGCTGGTCACACTCCTTTTGATGCAGCCCAGGATACAGTTAGCTTTCTGGGCTGCAAGTACACACTGCCAGCTCATGTTCATTTTCTCATTGAAACACCCCCAATCTATTAATTAAAACCTTTACTCAAAATCTTTAGCAAGAATAAAATAATAATCAAAGAATGATTAAAATATCAGTTCATATAGGTCTTTTTTTAAGTCAGAGACATTTGTCAATGGGATATATTTTTTTCCTAATTTTAGATACGAAAACAAATTTTGTGTTAAATGTCACACCATAGACATCCACCAGAGTTTGCAATAGAATCAAATCTACCTGAATCTGTACCTCTCCAGCAGACACTGCCTACAGGAAGTATGGTGAAAGGGTACTGGATCCAAAGCTGACGTGTACAAGGCAGATCTTTATATGCCTCAGGGTTGGTGCAGGATATCCCAGTCTGAAGCTCTAGCTGGTAACTCCACACAGCTTTGCACTGTGAACCATGGACTAGTTTCTCCAGGTTTTTGATAGCTCACAGATCTCTACACCAGATTCTGGGTTTTGGTGTAGGCACAACTCATCCTTATTAAAGTGCTCCATGGGTGCCACTTTGGGGATTAGCTCTTCAATGCAGTGATTTTATGATTCTTCTAGATTGTTCTTTCTCTTGTATAATTCTTGCTCTTTTCTATCTTTCCCATGCTGGGGTGGCATTGTGGGGACACAAGCATGCTATAATACCTTCTTTATTATAACCAATTTAGAAAGCTCATTAAAAAAGTCTATTAATCCTAATTCATATGTTCGCATAGCCATTCTGACAGTAAGGTATTTCCCTCCTGGCAATTTTATTAAGTGAGAGGAAAATATCAGCTCTGAGTTTCAGTGTTCATAAGTAGTCCTAGAACACAGGATGTGCACACTGTCTACTATAGCCTCATGCTTATTCCATTGGTTGCTCAGAGTCCTTTCACAGGTGGAAAGGTCAGTAAAGAGGCATGATAAGAAAAGGATGTTTTGACAAAACTGAGTTAGTGTTTAAAGCCTGGAGTAGCATTTCCAGAAAAGCTCCACCAGATGATGTCCAGCAGACTTTAGAGCAACCAACAGAGAATGGAAAAGGCAACAATTTAAATGGTGGGGAAAAAAAGTGAAAAAATAGCCAGGGAACAGTGAGAAAACACAGCAAATTCGACAGCAATCTGCAGGTGGCAGTTAAACCCTTTGCATATGGCTCCCACTTTTGATGTCAGTAAAAATATCAGAGATCAGGATTGGGCCAGAGACTCCCTACTCAGTATCTCTGGACTCAACGGTTTTGGTATTAGCATTGCAAAAACAGCTCATATTCTCAAAACCTAAATACATAATTTGTGAATTACATTATGTGACTGCAGCTGGCAGCAAAGGATGATATATTGTTAATGTCTTTCTCCAAATGTTAGATGAATAGCTATCAAAACTATTGTCTACATTGGCATTCATGTAGCATAGCCTAAAACCACTTCAATCTCTCTCACTAACTAGAGGTTTTACTATTTTTCACATCATTTGAATTTTTATTACATCTAAATAATAAAATGCATTATTAGGATCAATCTAAATCCACAGTATTTGCAATTTTGGGATTTTCTGCATAGATTTGGCTCAAGTCTCCAGAATCTAAGCCTTCACTTTACTGAGCTGAACTTTCTCTTGCCCTTCAGGTTGCAAAGGTATCTTGGCAACATTTAAATGCTCTACTTTTCCAATATATGGCTTAGTGCTGAGCAGAGAAGGATTGAATTCAAACCTGCAAGCCACATTCCATTTATAAAATGAGGTCTAATAAAAAAACGCTAATTTGGCTGAAGATAGGGCAGTCATGATAGCAATTATGTTTCAAATTTTTTATAACATTTAAAATCTTATTTAAAAGGAAATTAATAGAAAACGAATGAAATAGTTGCATTATTTTCCAGTTGCAATAAGTTTGAATAATATGTAATAATGCACTTAAAAATAATTGCTGCTTCTCATCACAGGTTTTGCTTCAGTGCTACCTGCTTAAATGACCCTGAGACAAAGAGTGCTTTTTAGTGTCTCTTACCATTTCTTAAAAATGGAATTGCTCTTGCTAAATGAGTGGCGGCTGTCTCTATTCCCTCCCCACAGACCATAGATGATGGGAAAAGAAATATTATCTTGTTTCCATTTAAGAGCCATCAGCTAGCTTTAGAAGTGTTCTTGACTATCTATATGGGAAATGCCCTCATCAGAAAGGCTGTGCTGCACCTGTCTGGGTGTAAGACCCAGGTTCATCTATGAGCAACTTGCAAATGGTGTTCCAGTCATGCAAATCAGAGAGAATGGCTTGGGAGATACAAGGGACTGCCTCTCTAGGGTCAAAACTACCCTCTCACCTCGTCAGCAGGGATCACAGGCCCACAGTCAAGTATCAAATATCACCAGAAGGTCACCACTTCCTGGCCACACGCTCACTGCTCCATCATGGTCAAAAGACAGCACCTCTTGTGCAAACAAGCTGAAATTTCTTTGATTCTTGGAGGAAGAAGTTTACTGACAGAGTGCACGTATTTGAGTGATATCTGGGGAACCCATCTGTGGGCTCTGCCTGTGGTTCTCAATCTGCTTGGTGGCCCCAACAATGGGCATGAAGTTTCTGAGTGACAGTGAATGGAAACCAATTGCAACTCCCAGGCCTTTACCATCCAGCCCCAAACCTCATCCGACTCCTGCAGTATCCTGCAAGCGCTAATAGCTGAAGAAATTTTGGTGAGAAACAGAGGCAGAGTTCTTGCAGGATCTCTTAAGGACAGAGGGGAGCTACAAGGTAGGCACGAACCTCCCCTCTCTGCAGACATCACATGAATGGAACCATCACTGTCTCTCAGTCAAGCGGCACAGGGCCAGGCACCACACCAGGCAGGGGCAGCAAAGCAGGAGAAAGAGGACAAGAGCTCCCGTGTACCTCCTGATAACCCTCACCTGACAAGAACCCTGGAGGCAAAAAGGACGATTTCTTCCAGGACAATACAGTCCTAAAGCATAGACAGGACAGTGAAAAGATACTTAAACCCACGAGATTAGATACTGGAAGCAGTTAAGCTATGCCAGCAGAGAGTCCTCTGCTGACAAACTTACCCTGTGGCATACCTGGGTTAAATTTTGCATTGCTGTATGAGGACAAGCGCAGAAGTGTCATAGTTCAGGGGCTTTGTGTACCCACCACGGTCCCTGCTGCGAAAATAAAGCACAGCCTCTTTCCCATCACCCATAGATAAATGCTCACCCTTCAAAGTCCAAAGCACACTGAGAGTTTCAGGTCTTCTTCCACCCAGGGGCTTTCAAGCTGCCTGACAGTCTTTTAAAAACCTTTTGCTTTGTGCTGTCACAAAACCTTGCAGCTTTTACTAAGGCAGGGGTAAAAAGGCAGGACAGAATTTGGGTCTTCCATCTGGGAAGAGACAGAAGCCAGAGGTCTAGTGTCCGTGATCCAGAGCATGTGGCTTACCTTGAAAGGAGCCTGAAAGTTATACTTGGGGCTTTCAGGAAGGCAGCTCCCAAAGGTCCACATAGAGCCTGGAGGCTTGGCAGATCCTATTCATCTATTGTGTTTGCTTTATCCAAGACTATTACTCTTGGCAGTAAAGATGTGTAGTGCATTTTAATAGTGAGTTTTATTTGTTGAAAGGATTAAACGTTTGTAAAATATATGTCAAATCAAACCTTGATTCAAATAATCAGAGTAAGATGGAAAAAGCACTGCATATATTCAATGGCATGGTTGTTGAAAGCCATTTTAGGTCCACAAAGACTGCACACCTGCACCTCAGTGTTCTTCTGTGTTGAGGTTTCCAAGGACTCTTAAGTGAGTTAAAGATGCCACAACAAAATAGTGAATTACTAACCCACAGAGCTCACAAGTTAGAGCACAGGTGATATTAAACAGCCAAATAAACGTACAAAGGGTAGAAAGATAACTGGTGAAACACAAAAGAGTTCCATAAATCAATAATTACAGAGGTACCAGTGTTCACAGCAGGTTGCCATTCCTGCCAATCCAGGCTTGTCATGATTCATTCCAGAGAAGTGGGGTCAATTTTATCCTGTGTTTAGCACTGATTCAGCATGAAGTACATACTTCAAGAAATCTGAATCATGTTCTCTGGCTTCAGTTAAGTGAGAGATGCCAGCAGACTTCATCCGAAGTACAGAAAAAGAAATAGAGGTTTTCACTGGATGTAGAATGCAAATTATCCATTCTGAGTCTTAAGAACGGCTAAGCTACTGTCAGCTGGGTTTTCTGAAGTTATGTTGCATAGGCCGAAATCTGAAAATCCATCATAATACTGACATATCAAAGTATTTAGGTGGTTCAATAAATCAATAAGCCATATACATTTTTAGCATTTACTGCAGAATATTGGGGTACACACATAAACTGAGGGGAATATCACAAACCTCCTGTTTTCTGGGAAAAGCCATGACAGCATCCAGTTGCCTTTTCCTGATGTATACCTTACAGCATGTGCTATTCTGAGCAATAAAAGGTAAAATAAGGTTTGGACAGGTTAGATGCTGTTCATTTCTCCTTTATTTTACTGCATGAATCTGGGAAATTGCCAGGTGATAAATAATTGAATAATCATGGTTCTTGCCATCCATACAAAGTTTATTTCATTTTTCCCTCTTTACTGATTAAATCCCATCAGCTTACCTGTGTCAGTCAAGGCTTATGTGAACTAGCAATCCATTCAGCCTCAGACTATGTAAAAGAAGCCTTTTGGTCACATCTGACTTTGGTTGTATTCTGTTACCTGGGATATTCTCCAAACAAGACAGAATTCTACAGCAATTGAGAAGTGATACATTGGCTCATCCCATCATGGCAGCCTCCTTCCTGAGAAGCTAGCAGTCATGCTGAAAGTGAAATTTTAATACGGCCTTGGCAGTGCTCCATTGGCATGCCCCCAGATTTACACTAGTGTAACCAGGATCAGTGCCTGTGCCAGCATCTGTATTATATTAAAGACAAATTGGACAAGATGTGTTCATATCTGAACTAAACTCAGCAAATCAAAAATGAACTTAACAAACTAAAATCAGATGGTCTGACTCATCCTCTTGTGAGAGATCCCAATAAAATATGGCTGTTCCAGAAGCGCTAATGTGATCTTAATAAAAGATGACACTGTGGAAAAGGTTGGGGGGGGGGGTAGGGAGGGGGGGAGCTTTACAAAAAAGATCTCGTCCCATATAAATGGAAATAGATGAGAAACCTCAGCTTCCTTCATTGGCACACACACACTAAAATCACTGCATAGGCAGAACATTGTGAGTATGCACAGTAGGTAGATACCAGACTATAATTTCTTGTTCAAAATACCAAAATGCACCAGTTTAACTGAAAGAATGAGGACATGATATGAAACAGGCATGAGCTAAAGCACAAAACAGGAGGAATGACTGGAGCTTACCTCCTCCTACTTCTGAAAAAGCTGCCTAATCATTAGCCTGGGGAGTCATGCTTTCACTCGCCCTTTCTCCTTCTCTCAGTGAATTCAAACCATTTTTCTGCACAGTGGTGCAGCTTCATGAGAAGTGGTAAAGCGTTCCCAGAAAAACCTATAGTCTAATGACTAGAAGTGTGTTTGAATTCTTTCCAGCAAGGATAGGAACTGAATGTGGGCTTCCTACTTCCTAACCCCTAGGCTGCTGCAAGATAGAAATGGTGGTGATTGCTTTGCCAGAAGTCTTTTTTAAAAAGTGAAGCCTTCAGAAAGTTTTACAAGGAACTTAGTCTAGCCAGGTGTCGTGGTTTAAGCCTCTCAGGCAGTTCTCTCACTCACTCCCCCCCTATCTTCCCCCCACTCCCAGAGGGATGGGAAGGAGAATCGAAAGAATGCAACTCCCACAGGTTGAGATAAGAACAGTACAGTAATTAAGTTGTAACACAAATCACTGCTGCTGCCACCAATAATAATAATGACAAAAGAAATACAAGGAAAGAGAATATAACTGCTCACCACCCGATTCCAAGCTTGACCATGCAATGCACCCCCACCCTTCCGGGTCTATGCCCTTTGTATTTACATCCTGGGCATGACGTGCTGTGGTATGGAATACCTCTTATGTTTGGGTCAGGTGTCCTGTCTCTGCTTCCTCCTGGCTTCCCCTCCTCCCTGGCAGAGCATGAGACTCAGAAAGTCCTTGGTCAGACCAAAACATCACTAAAGAGTAACCAAAACCATGGGTGTTATCAGTGCAGTTCCCAGGCCAAAAGTCAAAAACACAGTACTGCACCAGCTACCAAGGAGAAAAATGACTGCTACTGCTGAAGCCAGGGACACCAGGCTACACCAAGCATGCTCCCACAGCATCTCCAGTGCCCATTAAGGGTCTGCCATACCCTATTGTTTGTCCTTCTACTGCAGAGGAAGGGGGTGGAGCAGATGATGTTTTCATACCCTGATAGGCTGAAGGAATGGCAGCTGAGAGGGAAAGGAAGTGAGGATAACATTAGAGAGGGATTCTTTCTTTGTCTTCAGAACTATAGGAAGTACCTTTTGATGGCAGATAAAGGGGTAATCATAGCTCTGTAATCTCACAACAGCTTATTTCATTGCCTCCTTTAAAAGTATCTAGCCAAGTCATTTGGATAGCTGTCCTGGGTTCAGCAGTAGCAGTCAATATTCTTTTATCTGCCTGTATGTCTTTTGTACAGCCTGTGTCCTGACACCTGAGCCTGTGCATTCCCAGTAGGACACAGCCTCTCCTGCTGCATGCCCATGGACATCAGACCCAGGAGCAGCAGCCAGAGTGAAACCACACTGCACTTGAAGCCGTTCCCCTGCATGTAGGCTGATTGATGCATAAGACACTGCCATGGTTTAAGGCTCTCAAATTCACGCAGTCACTCTCTCACTCACTCCCCCCTCTTTGTTCCCCAGTCCCTGGGGGATGGGGAGGAGAATCAAAAGAATGCAACACCCACAGGTTGAGGTAAGAACAGTTTAGTAACTAAGGTATAACACAAACCACTACTGCTACCGCCAGTAATAATAACAACAAGAGAAATACAAGGAAAGAATACAACAGCTAACTAATTTCCACCCAGCCTGACCAAGCAGTGTACCCCATCACCTCATCTCAAGTCCGAACACGCTGTGCACACCCCACACACACTTCCAAGTCTCTGCTCTCTGTTTCTACATCCTGGACATGATGTGCTGTGGTATGGAATACCTCTTCGGTCAGTTTGGGTCAGGTGCCCTGTCTCTGCTTCCTCCCAGCCTTCTCCCAGCTTCCTCTCCTCCCTGGCAGAGCATGAGACTCAGAAAGTCCTTGGCCAACCTAAACATTCTAAGCCATAACTATAAACACTGGTGTTATCAGCGCTGTTCCCAAGCCAAAGATCAAAAACACAGTGCTGCACCAGCTACTATGAAAAATAGAAAAATGACTGCTACTGCTGAACCCATAACAGGCACACAACAGAGGGGTCCTCAATACACCTGGGCTGCAGGTGAGATCAGGTACAGCCAAAGAAACCAAAGGATCGGTCTCCCCTGGTCTCATACAGGAAACTTAGTGGTAGCTACAGCCATGCCAGTAAATCCAATGTCCTTTTAGTGCATAACCCAGGACACTGACTCAAAGAGTGCTCCCAGGTGAACTTTGACAGCTCTTTATCAGTAAAGTCAAGGAAAGAGAGACGATAACACAGCAAGGCATGAGAAGACCTTTGTAAATGGGGTCATTAAGATCAACTGAGAGTACATTCACAAATATCATGACAACATTGTGGATACTAAGTGCTATCTAAAAAATGCACTCCTGTCTAAGTGCTAGTATTAGACAAGGTGCATTCTTGTCAAATACTGTTTGATCCAGTAATTGAAAAGGATCATTAAACATTTACTGAAAGTCAAACTGGAAACACATGGATGAACAGAGCTGTGCTTGAATACACCATAGCTGCCACTGATCCCACAGAATAAGTGTCAGCATGTTACAGGTTTCCAAGAGAGGAGAGACAGCCTACACGCACAGGCAGATATACACACACAGACCTAAGGAAGGTGATACTGTGGAGGAGGACACTTTCGCATGTGTGATTAGTCCCCATGCTCTTACCTTAGAGTGCTGGCCATGAAGTTGTAGCAAAGCATCTTTCTTTGTGCTTGCACTCCGTTCATACAGACACACCTACAGACTTCCTTCACATGAATATTTGATATAACAACAAATTTAATATCAAGTAGGCAGAACTTGAATTATTTAATTGTTTTCCTAGAGTATTTTATTTTTATTATTTAATGACTGTTGACTTTGTGATCAGTGCTGGACAGCCATGAAGCAAACATTGACTCCAGCGTACACACAGACTGACCTAATTAAGTCTTTCATGGCTTTGAGGAATCCTAGACTTCACTAAATTCTGGTCTTCTGCATGATGTTGTCCCAACACAGTCTCCAAGACCAACCAGACCATCATCAAACCTACATCTGCACATCATGACATTCTCCTGGCAAAATGGGCCACGGATTAACCTCTAATTCACAATCGGAGTAAATTCTGCAAACTCCCTTCTCCCCTCCTCTTAATAATCCCTTTGCTGCAGCAGACAGAACTTTTGTCAAGATCTGGTGTGGCATATATAAGATGTGAAAACAACATAGAAGAAAAAATTAAAACGCTTGTGATGCAGAAGGAGTATATTCCAGATGAAAATATTATTTACTTGAGTTTTCTATTCTAAAACTTGATTTTGTATTCAAGATTCAAGGTCTCCATGGATGTGGAAAAACACTCTGAGACTCTGAGTCTCTGAAATGCTGAATTGCCTTGTATAAGATAAAATCAATATTTTGAAAAAAAAAAATGTAAAGTGGAAATTAATGTTCTTGTAATAGGTGAGCAGCTTTTACACAATTATTTCATGGTGATAGACTTGGTTTTGATGTAGCTTAATTAGCAGAGTATAAATTATATATTTTTTTAAAGATGTGCATATGTATATTGCAAGATTTTTTTTTTATTTCATTGTGGAGCAAACCATTTGATGTGGCTCTGCAAAAAGCTTTAATACACATCAAAAAGCAATCAACAAACTCTTTGAGTACATCAAGCGGGATAATTTAGATGTTTTTTAATCATGATTATGAAAATATAATTAGGTGGTTTCATGTTGGTTGGTGAGTGCGTAGGGAAAAGTGATTCTCCAAACAGAAAAATATGGATAACATTACCCAGGAGCCACGAAACAACCACACACACAAACCAAGCAAGAAAACTGCTGGCCTGCTTCTCTAGTAGATCAGCAGGTAACATGTTTAAATAGAATGTCATTTCCTGTAGGAAGCCAGGAAGATTCTTATTTAACAGGCAGATTACAGAGAAGCAGCTCTGGAAAAATGCCCCCTTTTAATATGCTAGAAATCATTAGTCTGCAATTTAACAAAACAAAATCCTCTTTTCTGAATTTAGGCAACCAGCAGAAGATGCACTTTGGGTGTAATCAAACGAGAGTTTTCCTGAAGGAAAACGGAGGTATTGATGAGAGAGCTCTAATTCTTCCTGGGCCTTGAGCACCAGAGAAAATCTCACATGTCTATGTACATGGTCTTCATGTGAAGACTTCTCTAACTGCCTTAAGTTACCTGCCATTCTCCAATCCCAAGTAAGGCTGACTAAGGACTCCTTACTATCGAGTTGCCACATCTAAACAGCCTCATTTCTGCAGGTTCCCTTTTCAAGAAGCTTCCCCATGCTTTCAGTCTTTCTTGATGAGCCGATCATGATCTCTGTTCCCCAATAACTAACTTCTCAATAGCGCTTGATTAATCCTGAGCACAGTGCTATATGCCATGGTGCTTCACCCCTTTATATCACAGTTATATAGTTATAGAATCATAGAATTATTTGGGTTAGAAAGAACCTTAAAGATCACCCAATACCAACTCTCTGCCTGGGACTGGGACATCTTCAACTTGGCCAGGTTGCTCAAAGCCTTGTCCCACCTGGCCTTGAACACTGTCAGGGATGGAGTAGCCACAGCTTCTCTGGGTAACCTGTGCCAGTGCTTCACCACCCTCCTAGTGAAGAATTTTTTCATTACGTCTAATCCAAAGCTCTCCTCTTTCAGTTTAACCCCATTCCCCCTTGTCATGTCACTAACTGCCCTTGTAAAAAGTCCATCTCTAGATTTCTTGTAGCATCCTTTTAGGCACTGGAAACTGCTCTAAGGTCTCCCCTGAGCCTTCTGTTATCCTGGTTGAACAAGCCTAGTTCTCTCAGCCTATCTCCACAGGAGAATACTCCAGCCCTCTGATCATCTTCATGGCCATATCTTAAATATTTGAAGTGTTTATATTCAAGTCCTTTCCTTCCATATGTACCGTCATTACTTTTTTGGTTGTCTGTGAGCACTGAGCAGATGTTCTCATTAACCATAGATCACTCTCCTGGCTGGGTGCAGGTACTCTATGACCCCACAGTGTCCACAGTGCATGCCTGCCCGTACATAATAATCACACCAGTGCTCCTCTGAAACAGTCTTCACTCATCCATCCAGTTCTGGCAAAACATGTCACATTGCCAATACATTAAAGAATTAGAGAGACATATTTTTTTACTTTTTGCTATAGTGAAAATTGCTGGGTTTGTCCTTTCTGTTTTTCCCTCTCCTCAGTGGGTTCTATTTCTTGGAGGGCTTTAGCTCTTGCTCTGAGGGAGTTAGAATCACTATAGTGTTAGCTAAAGATATCTCAGTCATCTCCTACGATCTCATACGGAACCCTAACAAATATTCTTCTGCCTCCATATCAAAGGCTAGATCTGTTTCCAGTGACCTAGTGGAAGCACATTTCATACTATATTAGTGATTAAATAACTATTTTGGGTTATTTTTAAGCACTCTGATATATATTTCATTTAAATATTTTGATAGAAATCCTGAAGAGTCATATATTGGGGAGAAAAAAAATAGTGAGTTTATAGAAGATGTCAGGAAGCATGTTCAGGTTTTTTGTCAGCTAAACACAAATTACCAGTGTGCCCTTAGAGGCTCTTAGGAAAGAAAATACTGCCTTTCAGCAGGTCAGTCTGGAGATAAAAATAATGCACTGATGTGCTGAAATGGAAATCACAAAACACAGGGTGGGTGAAAGTCCTAATTATTTTATTAATGGACTTTAAGACTAAATGGAACAACAATTTGGTTCCTTTAATTTAGAGGTAACAGAAACAACTGAAGTCACTGCCCAGAGCATAGCTCAGCTTCACAGGGAAAGAGCAGAAAGGGCAGGAGCAGAGAGCAGAACTAGCAGTTCTCCTGGGTGAAGACTGTGAGTAAAACAGCTGGAAGTTTGCATGCTTGTATACAGATGTGCAAGGGAGTGCAAAACAATGAGAAAAGAGAAGACATTGGGAAAGCCACCTGCTAGAGTGCAATGGTGCATTTTCATGGGGAGAAACCAAAACATAGCTTCCTGGCTGAGCATTCACTGAAAAAGAGACTTACACTTCCAAACAAGAAACTACTTTCCTTGCTCTTGCCTTGCTGTAATAGCACTTTGTGTACATCCTATGTAAATAAACAGGGCTGCTCCGAAAGAAATCCTGGGTTCCCATCATCCTCTTCCCTTCTCAGTACAACAAAGACTGCAAGGCCCAGATTTTGGATAAGTACTCACACCACAGGGACAAAAATATTAGCTGGCATCAAAGCCTGTGCTGCACAAATTAGATCTTCTTATCAGGAGTTAGAGATGAAAAAGCATTGCTCTTTGCCTGGGAGGCTGGGGTCAGTGCCTTCCCACATGCTGTTGCAGGCAGCATCACCTCCTTCACTTTGGAAGACTACTACAAACTCTGGCCTGATCCTGTTACTGCTGAAGTGAATGGGAGTTTTGCCATTGACTTCAAGGAGAGAAGCAGCAGACACTCTGCTAGCAAATCCAATCTTTATAGTCCTTTCCAGATACTAAATAAAACTCTGTTTGGAAGTAATTTCAATATCAGCAAGCTGGCCCAGTTTACTGTGAAATTCAAAGATGTCCAACAATGTGATGTTTATTAGGATACAAATAAAGTATCTTCTTCTCAGTGCAACGTGTAATTTCCTTCCTGATAAAAATATAAGCTTGCCTTATGTGCAAACAGTTTCAGCATTTCTGTTTTTATGCCATCTTACTGACAAGAAACTCCCAGCTGTTATAATTTGTCTCATCCCTCTCTCTCTTGTAGAACCAGCCTTTGTTCCTTTTTGCGGTGCCAGGGACTTGCTGGGCTCCACCTGATGTGATTTGTCCAGGCATTAATAATGCATCTTCAAGATGCGAGATGCATGAATTCCTTTAGTAACAGATTCACCGGCAGACTGCTGCATTGTATTGTGCCTTTTTCCTGAGACAGGAAAGGCAAGAGGACAGCACAAGTACACACACACCATGTCAGATTGTAAGGCTTGGGAAAGAGGGATGTCCTGCTATTACGAGGGGTCACTGCATACTCACGCTGAGGTCAGGCTGAGGATAATGAATATTATAAGAGCCATTCGTCCTCCAGGAAGGTCCTTACCAAGGAATCCCTGTGGGAAGACCTTAGGTGTCCACAGACGTACAGGGACTTTAGGAGACTGGGCATGCACGGCTTTGAGTATTGCCCTGCTGGTGAGCAATGTCCCTAAGCATCACAAAACCAAATCAACTTTGGGGGCTCAGAGCCAGTGTTTACTGTGTAGGAAGATTTCACCCTGGAGAACAACCACACAAGCCAGGTCGCCCACCCCTAGGGACAGTGAAAGGTCCCAATGGCCACCATCCATTCAAGCTCTGCTCCGTGCTTTGCTAATGCTTGGCTTGCAGCGAGCTGTCTGTCCCACTGCCCTTGTGCTCTAAATAAATCAATGCTTAAATATAAATTAATAATAATTATTATTATTACTATTATCGTATAAAAAAAAAGCTCGTTTAATCAATAAGATCGCTCGCCGGGCCGCGCTCCCGCACAGCGGCTCGGCTCTGCCAGTGTCGCCATGGCAACCGCTCCCGGCTCTCGGCGTGAGGCCGCCCCGCCGGCCCCGGTCCCGCTGGGCACAGCTCGGTCCAGCTGGCCCTCACCCGGTCCCACACACCCGGTCCTCAGCCCCCTTCGCGATGGTGGACACAATGGGCAGCACTGCCTGTAGGGAGTTTGGTAATATATTTGTGGCCCTGGGGACTAGCAGGTGCTGCTGCTACTGAGGCCCAGCCCTGGCTCCTTTAGTTGTGTATATGTATATATCTATGCAAGCTTTTGCAAACAGCATGTTTCCAAAATAACATTTCTGGCAATGTTTCCAAGCTTCCTGGTGCATGGCAATGGCAGGATGCCATCGGGGCCCCTTAGGCAGAGGATGCCTTTCCCTGCAGACCTTGGCAGTCGCCGAGAGAGTTGTAAGGCAGCTCAGGATTAGCACACTCAATACTGACAGCTGGCCCATGCCACTCTCCAAAAGAAATGCACTTAATTTCACAGAACCATCACAGAATTGTCTGGTTGGAAGGGACCTTATAGACCATCTCGTAACAATCCTCCTGCCAAGGACAGGCACACCTTCCACTAGACCAGGTCACTTCAAGCCCTGTCCAACATGGCCTTCAACACTGCCAGGGATGGAGTAGCCACAGCTTCTCTGGACAGCCTGTGCCAGAGTCTCACCACTCTCACAGGGCAAGAATTTCTTCCTACTAGCTAATCTAAATCTCCCCCTTGTCCTGTCAATACCTGCCCTTGTAAAAAAGTCCATCCCCAGATTTCTTTCAGCCCCCTTTAGGCACTGGAAGCTGCTCTAAGGTCTTCCTGGAGCCTTCTCTTCTCCAGGCTGAATAAGCCCAGCTCTCTCAGCCTGTCTTCACAGGAGACATGCTCCAGCCCCCAGTCATCTTCATGGCCTCCTCTGGACTCACTCCAACAGGTCCAAGACCCTCTTGTGTTAAGGGCCCCAGAGCTGAACGCAGCACTGCAGGTGAGGTCTCATGAGGGCAGAATAGATGTAGCTTTTAGTTTGCCATTAGCAGCCACTGATGCTGGTGAAGGCAAGCCTGGCAGAGCTGTTTCAGAGTAGGCTGTAGTCAGTGGTGACCTCGGATTGATGGTCTTTAGTCATGTCCCCTCTACATATAAGTGCTGGTGAGTGTCTGGTGGGCTATATTTAGCTTTACACTTTGCTCTGTTCAACAGACTTTTGAATGCTTCAGGAAAAGGTGTGCAGCTTCTTTTTGTGTTCTTTTTTCATTGCTCAAATTGTTTTTTGGTTTTTCTTGGTTTGGTTTGGTTTTTCAGATTGCTTTCCCCCGTGCTGTCATTTATGAAGAATATAAACACATTACTGAATGTCAGAGAACAAAAGTATGCCTACAGGTCGGTGAATAATAGGGGTGGGGGAGATAAGAGGAAAGAAGGGCAATCTTTCTAAGGATCAGTTTTAAGAATCCAAGGAAGACAAAAATTAACCAAAACCGTCCATCAATTTAAGTGGACAATAATTTCTCCCATTACATGCACAGTGAACACTACAGCATTTGTTTATTATTTCAGTCAGAATATTTCCTTTGCTTTCAGTAGGAGTTTGCCAGGGTCTTTGCATACACCTATATAGGAAAAATGTTTCTTCATAAATTTATATTAAAAAAGACAGTGAAACAAATACTCCTATGAATTTGTTTCCAAAAAGCATCCAAACTGTCTGCAGAAGTCATGCTTCTATTCACTTTTCTAGAAGTCACTTTTTATTTTTGAAGACTATTAACCTAGAGACCAGAAACTATAGACTGGGACTCAAATGATCTTTCACATATAAACTGAAAAGAGAATGACAACTCACAAAAACTCTGATAAACCACGCAGTCTGTAAGCAATACATAGGCTGAAATATATTCACATGAATAAGTCACAGAAGAATTTATACAGTGGCTAAAATTAACAGAAATTTAAATGTGATCGTTGATCAGCCACAATCAGGAAAGAGTGAAATTCAACAAATCAACTGTTTGCAAGTAATAGTTTTCCTAGGTCTCATGGTAGATGTGGGTAAATGTTGACTTTCTAATTATGACAACAGAACTGAAGAGAGCACTGAGAAATCAAAATTAACTAGTGCCTTTCCTAAATTAATATCAGAATCTGTTGACACAAGTCTGGAGCATTGGTGTGAAATGTCTCAAGTTCATTGACTGAGCCTTCTTAATATGTATTTTATGAAAGTGTGAGAAATCTTGGCGTCCTGTCTTGCCATAAAGGGAAAAAAGAAAGGTATTCTTCTTTAATGATAAAGTTTGCCTGAGTTTTGGCCAACTGAAAAAGGGTGTCATACTGGGAGATGTCAGGCAATCTTTCTAGCTCTGCCACCTACTGCATCTTGAAGAGAAAAACTCACTGTACTCCCATGAGTTGTGAGGTGGCCTTGCAAGCTCTCTGGCCTGCTGAAAGAGAAGAAAATTTCCACCAGAAGAGGTGAGGAGACAGCCAAAATATTGCCTGCCAGATCTGCAAGAGCATCAGGCTCAGTTCAGACTCAGAGATCATTAGAGGCCCCAGTCCCAGCTGCTTAGTTTGAAGGGAACTTCTACTTGTGCCAAGGAGTGTTTCATCAATCCGTGCTACACTGGAGCCGCTGCATGAAGTTTTGTGTAAGGAAATTTAGTTACTGTAAGTGCAAAGTACAATTTCAAAGTCCCCCCCTCTTCAACATGTTTTTGTTGTTGTTGTTGCTTTTAGAGGCATTTCTCATTATGTTAATTCTGGCACTATTTTCTTTGAGAAACCTCTAGCACCAACATATTGCAAGAAAACCCATTAAAACTGGTGAAAGAATGATAGAAGGTGCCTTCTAATGTTGTTGTGCCACATATAGGACTATTCAGGAAACAAGGTCTCTATTGTGCCAAGCTTGGAGATTTTGAGATATTTTCCTGTCTTCTATACAGATCTCAAAACTTTTCCACAAACCACTAACCTAAGAACAGTCCAATATGGATAAAGGCAAAAATTTTAGGCTGATGTGTTTGTTGAAAATCCATTCTGACTTCATTTTTTATTCAACTTCAGTAGTCCTAATTAACTGGCACTCCAATTAAGCAGAATGATTTGACATTCCTGACACTTTCTTTTCAAAACCAGTTTTCATAATGACATTGCTTTGTGAACACTCCTGATTTTAACAGTTCCTGATTTAGCCTTTTTCATAGTGGGGAGGAAATGTTTAACATCTCTCTTGAGTGCCAACTATATGTGCAAAATGGAGTTCCAAGTTACATGTGGCAGAATGAGCTCCCATAACTTACATTGCAGGAGACCTGGGGTCAGCCCAAGTAAGTCCTTTCCAGTCCAGTCCGGGATATTTCCTCAAATTACCCAAATTGTCTGTTTCCCACCACTTTCTGTGATCCTTTTATGACTGAGCAGCGTTCTCAGACATTCATTGTGACCCGTGAAAGGTTTCACATGATAAATAAACCTCCTGCTCTCTTACTGAGGAGGTGCTATTAAAAATCCCCAATTAACAATGCCATTTGCAAAATCTGTTCCTTGGGATAGGTGAACTCACAGGGAAGTATCAAAGGGACTCTGCAGAGCACTAAATAGGGGACAGCCCCACTCAAAACACAAGTCACTGACTTAGACCTGCAGCTCCCTTGAAGGGAGTTTGGAGTATTAGTGAGCAAAGAAAACAAGTCATATGAGGAGTGTCTGAGGGAACTGTGGCTGCTAAGCCTGGAGAAAAGGAGCTCAAGGGAGACCTTATTGCTCTCTACAGCTACATGAAAAGAGGTTGTAGGGAGGTGGGTGTCAGTCTCCCACGTAATAAACAATAAGACAAGTGGAAATGGCATCAAGCTGCACCAGGGGAGGTTCAGACTGGTTATTAGGAAAAATTTCTTCCCCAAAACTGTTGTCAATCGCTGGAACAGGCTGTCCAGGAAAGTGGTGGTGTTGCCATTCCTGGGGTATTTAAAAGACTTGCAGATATGGCACTTGGGTACATGGTTAATTGGTGGACTTGGTGTGGTTAGTGGTTGAGCTCGATTTTAAAGAGTTTTTCAAACCTAAATGATTCTATGATTTCGATGCTTATGTGTGCTGTATATGCCCCCTTCCCTTGCATACTTCCAGAAGATTTAGACATAGCTGTAGTTCAGGCGTAACCCCATGAAGCCTAGACATGAGGAGGCACAGCACCTTGCCTCCGGATGTTGTGCTATTGATAATCACAGGAACAACCAGGAGGCTAAGCAGTGATAAACTCAAAAACATCAGGAGCTGGGCAGAACACCTGATTGCAACTGCCTGCACTGGGTCCCGGTGGTAGCAAAGCTGAAGCACTCAGGCAAGGTGATGCAGGTCACCATTGCTGGGGAAGCAAGGGAAATTATAAGAAAGTGAGCAGAGCAACTCTGCCTTGCTGCCCAGGCCTGTTAGGCAAATAAACCTCATGCATGCATGCAACCAGGAGAGCCCCGCTGGCCTCAGTGGATACAGTCCCTTGCCATCCCTGAGGCAGAGGATCTAACTGGCAAGGAAGCAGCTGGCTTTAGCAGACAAAAAACCTCAGAGCCTGAGGCAGCAGCAGTAGAAGAGATAGGGGAGAATTGGTCTGAGAGCTGTTTATTCAGAGGCACCACCTCTGACCCTTCTCCTCAGCCAAGAATACAATCTATTTGTGTAGGTATACATATATTTAGCAAACTTGATATTTCATCATAGAAAGTTATGGAGCTTTAGTGTTTGCTTAACTATCCTCATCTATAAATATTACTAAGCAGACTGTCATTTGTATACACACAGTTTCATAACAACAGAGTATATCCCAGCTTTGCAAAGTCCTAGTCATCTGTTTGCCTGGGGTGAGCGATTTGTGTTGAGAGGCAGGAGTAATTCAGACTTTCTTTCTCAACATTTAGGGAAAAACAGAGAGATTTTGTGGCTTGCTGAGGTAAACATTCAAGATTTCAAGAAACTCACATTTCAATATTCTAATGATCTCCTGAAGGTTCCTCAGTTATAATTTTTGTTGTTTATTCATTTGGGTTTTACCTCATTATGTAGCCTGGTATGGTTTAATGTGGAATTTAAACCATTTGCTTTGTTCCATAGAGTATCAAACTACAATATGCCCAAAGGAAGCAATGGCAACAACTTATGCTAACTATTCAGTGCTTTACCCAATTTCTGACATATACTGTATGAGATTTTTAACCACTGAATTATTAGAAGAAAGAACAGTAAAGGCAATTCCCCCTTTCCTTGCCTTCCCTATAATCTTCATCACAGGTATCTACAGCAGTGTTCCATTTAGAGACTGAGAAAACTCCTTATTTATGGATCTCAATAGAGATTAGACAGAGACAGAAGCCAGATACTACCAAGGATGACAAAGGTGTTTCTGGTCATTCAGAGAAACTTAGAAATCCACCATAAGGTGCATTTTAATATAAACATTTTTAGCCCCCCCAGAATTATCCAGGAATTTTAGGATCACAAGTCCAGAATTGGACACTTGCAGGTAGAGTCAGGCCAGTATTAGGTACCAGAGCTTTTTTGTGTCTCTAACCCCAAAATTCATTTTAAAGGGACACAGCATACATCTCCATGACTTTGACCATGAACCTGGTTTGATCACTTGCACCCTGGAGAGCATTTGTTCTTAGGCCAGAATTCATAGAATCATAGAATTATAGAATCATAGAATAGTTAGGGTTGGAAAGGACCTTAAGAGCATCTAGTTCCAACCCCCCTGCTATGGGCAGGGACACCTCCCACTAAACCATGCCACCCAAGGCTATGTCCAAACCAACCTTGAACACTACCAGCGATGGAGCATTCACAACTTCCCTGGGCAACGCATTCCAGTACCTCACCACCTTACAGTAAAGAATTTCTTCCTCAGATCCAATCTAAACTTCTCCTGTTTAAGATTGAACCCATTACCCCTTGTCCTATCACTACAGTCCCTCATGAAGAGTCCCTCCCCAGCATCCCTATGGTCCCCTTCAGATACTGGAAGGCTGCTATGAGGTCTCCACACAGCCTTCTCTTCTCCAGGCTGAACAGCCCCAAC
>JASSUY010006573.1:0-34661 GCA_032466535.1 Forpus xanthops
TGAGGTGTCCCTGCCCCTGGCAGGGGGGTTGGAACTAAATGATCTTAAGGTCCTTTCCAACCCTAACTATTCTATGACTGCTAGCCCAGGCTTGGAAATACAAGGCCATGAGGGGATTGTGCACCCATGCCTTGTAGACAGTGCTGATCAAACCTAGGTTGTGTGTATATATCTATCTTTTGCATACACCACACTGGGTTGTTTTTTTGTTTGTTTTATTATTATTTTTTTTTCTTTTTTTTTTTTCCCTCCAGTCTTAGTATTTTATTATCATCACAAATAAGCAGAAATATAATGTACCCCCAGCCTGGGCATTTTTACAATGCTTTCAACTTGAAATTCAGGCTCTGTGTTGGAAAGGTTAATGTAGAAAACTAATTATATTATCCTGGTAATCAAACGTGTGATGAGACATTTGTCTGTGTAATTAACAGTGAAGAACTTTTATAGTTTCATAAAACCCAATGCTACACACAGTGTGCTTGGAGCATTTGTTTTGAAGAGATGTCCAAAGCAGAGATGTTTATGACTGATATAAAGTGGAACTGAAATGTATTGTAATGCAGGTGTCTGTGCATTTTACAGCGCTTCTCATTGTTGAAATGGAAGGCAGCAGATTAATAACTTCTCTATATTATGGTAAAAATAAATAATGTCTTCTTGGAGCAGGAGCGCGATGCATAAGTTACTCGCTAATATCAAGAATTTATTCTGTCTTAGAAATAATAGCCTTTGCAAGTTATTCATGGAGAAAAAGTTGACTTAAGGCCAGTCTCTGAAGTTACTTGTTACTTTTAATAGAATTGTATCCCAAGTCTGGCTGTTGCATCAGCAGCTTCTGTAGTTAAGACTGCATAAAAGGTTATTTTTTGTATCTGTGCTCTCTAGTGATCTCACTTTGTGAACCTTCCCGTTGGTGCTGAAGCATGATTTTGACCTGGGATATTTCTGAGAACTTGGGGAAGTTGTTGCATATCTACTACTACTTTTTCAAATACATGGCCCCATTAATATATACATTTATTGAACAGTGGCTCACTTGTCCTTTCCTGAGTGATTTATCTGTTTCAGTGAGGTGTGAAACTGTGTAACTTATGCTTCTGTATCTGCTCCTGTTCCGTGTTTTGAAGCTGCCTCACCAAGCTCTTCACAGCAGTTACTTTGTGGTGCTAGTGGCCAGACCATTTAGGCTGATCCAGCTTTCAGGGAAATAACCCCCTCAGATCCTCAATGTTCCCAGGATCTGATTCTGCCTTGCTTACATTAGTGTTTGTGATGCTTATTAACTTCGTGTCTCTCCATAGGCAGAGGTGTCAATCAACCTGTGTGCTTCTATGCTTGGTTTGGGAGCATGGGGTCTAATTTGAGGGTAATCCAGTTTTCCTGCAGATACAGTCTTAGTGCTTTGTGTGGTGACGTGAGGATAGGTAAGTGCTTTAAATGGTGTTTTATGCCCTGCTAAGAGGCTTTAACAATGACAACTTAAATGTCCCTATATATTAGTTTGGGCTACTCAAAGTCCCCAGCACATAACTCATATTGCTTTTGTGATTCTGTGACATTGTTCCACTGCACTCCCTGCTGACTTGGGGTTTTAATTTGCAAAGCATGTTGTTGCCTGTGTTACTTCATCAATACAGGTTGACAAAGTTGACCCCCAGCGGGAACTGGGCATCCCTTATTTGAGAAATGTGTGCTTACTCCACCGATTTAGATACACAGATGCCCGATTCAAATTATCCACAGAACAGTCACAAGTTTCCATCTGATTTAGGGAACCTTTGATCCAATAAGGAATCATGCACATGGCTCCTCTATTTTCCCCATACTGACCTTCACAATTTTCTATTTCAGGACCACTTGCAATACAAGATGACAGTGGCAAAAATATCTTGAGCTTTGAAAGTTCCAGCTTGACATGGGTATGGTTTTGGCTAAGAACGGATGTGTAGCTCCCTTCTGGGATAACTGTCTTTGAAGAAGATATTTGAATACCATAGAATCATAGAATAGTTAGGGTTGGAAAGGACCTTACGATCATCCAGTTCCTACCCTTGTGCCATGGGCAGAAATACCTCACCTAGACCATGTCACCCAAGGCTCTATGCAACCTGGCCTTGAACATTGCCAGGGATGGAGCATTTACCACTTCTTTGAGCAACCTGTTCCAGTGCCTCACCACCCTCACAGTGCAGAACTTCTTCCTTATATCTAGCCTGAGCTTCCCCTGTTTCAGTTTGAACCCATTACCCCTTGTCCTATCACTATGGTCCCTGATGAAGAGTCCCTCTCCAGCATCCCTGTAGGCCCCCTTCAGGTACTGGAAGCTGCTTTGAGGTCTCCATGCAGCCTTCTCTTCTCCAGCCTGAACAGCCCCAACTTTCTCAGCCTGTCTTCATCCGGTGTGTGACATTCAGAAAGGTGTTTTGGTGAGTTCAGCCTGACTGTGCAGCACAGATGTGTGCCCTGCAATGCACGTGCCTCCTGGTTCCTGGAGCTGGTCTGAATTAGCCCTTATAAAATCTTCAAACACAGCAGCCAAGTTTTGCTGGCCCTTGTCCAGGAAGGGCAGCATTCAAGTAGTGTCTAATAAACTGGCATTTAATATCTTTGATTATATAACCCATTGCCATTATTTATTTTCTATTGAGCTTTCAAGCATTTTGCATCAACTTCCACTGTTTCTCACCTCAGAGTTTCTTGTTTCCTTACAAACCAAGCTAGTGTTGTCGCTTCACATGTGCTTGTCTAGCTGTCTGTTGCTATTCCTACCCTCCCAATAGCTTCTCATCTCATCTCATCCACCAATTTCAGCTTAGTTTGACACAGATCTCTAAGATAGAGAGTATCTTCCATAGGCAGCCTGAGGGAGGAAAAAGCCTTGTTTGTATAACCAAGAAAGGAAAACTTTCTGCATGAGTTTCATCTGCCCAGACACAGCAGAAAATGAAGACACTAATTCAAAGACAATAAAACTGCCTTAAAAAAGTCAACTACTCATTAGTATTTCCCAAAACATATGAGAAACATTAATGTTAAAAAATAAAGAATTTATTTGCTGAATATTGGGACAGGCAAGCATATAAACATTTTTGTTTATAGAAGTCAAAGGAAGAAAACCTCAAACACACAGTAGTCCAACCTTAGCCCTATGCACTCATTTATACATTTAAAACACATACATTTAATACAGTGTGGTTACTGCTCTCTAATACTGGAATAAAATCAATATTTACCATATTGTTATGATTGCATATAGTTTGCTAATTCTTTGTAGCACTGTGATAACTTGACAGATTATTTGGCAAAAGTAGAACATCTTGTTTGCAGGCAGTGTGCTTCATTTGTATCAAACTTAAAAAGCATGATACTAAAAATATGGTCAGGCACATAGGGCCAAAGCATGAAATTAATGAATTATCAAGAACATTTTGTTAAGTGGAGTTGTTTGCAGGTCTGTTACTTCAGACTGATGTTCAGTTAGCTTGTGGATGCTACTTCATCCTAGGGCAGTTCTGGTTTACAGTTGTGTACTTGTAGCTTTAAACATTTTTACAACTTCCAAAGCTGGAAGTTTTTATCCCTTTCAGTAAGGAAAGAGAATGAAATGAATTTTGGGGAAATGGCTTTTTATGAGGATTTAATGTAGTATTTATGAAAGGGCTTTATTTTGCTTTTATTTGTTTTAGAAGCACATGGAAGCATTTCTTCATGTGGAAGAAACAGATTGTATATAAGGGGCTATCATAGAAGCAACTGTAATAGTCATTTTAAAACATGGGTCATATGTTTTTGTTGTGACCGTTATCATCTTTACATATAAATTCCTAAATAGGGCTGTCATATGCCAAGCTTATCTATTTTGGGTGGTATTTTTTAAGTCTTTTACTGTTTTGCAAGTAATTTCATTAGCTTCAGAAAAAAAACAAAGGGTTTACATGGGGAATCCAAATAGTGAATCACATAGCCTGCCATTCAGAGGTGTCCCATTCCCTCAGAAGTGGTAAGAACCCCTGGCACAGGGAGAAGCTGAAATAAGCAGCACTCCTTTCAGGCCTCAACATCCATCTGCGGAGGGCTTTTAAGAGAGAGGCAATGCAGATTTTTATATATTAAAATCTATGATTATCCTATTTAGCATTTAAACAGCAAGGCCAATTCCTCTGTAACACACAGTATCCTGACCTCTTTGGATTTTTCAGTACCCTATCTTCCTTTCTTTTTATTTGTTTTTTAATTACTTGATTATTATGTGTGAAAATCATCAGCTGATGATAGCTGATGACAAAATGCTGTCATTGGGCTTTAGAGTTAATAGCCAGATGAGAGAACCAGAGGGCATGAAGTTAAATCTGTTACTGCTACCTACCTGCCTGCGGATTTAGACAGTGTAGGGAAGGATGCTGCTGTCACTGGCCATTCACATATTAAAAGTCATAATTGGGAGAGGGGGACTGTAAATTTGCAATGAAGACTAACTCAGGGTTTTAGTTATAGCCTGCATGTTTTTTGTGTCCTTCCTTGCAAAACAGAAGACATTTAAAAAACCCAAAACAAACCCCAAAACCCAAACAAACAAACA
This sequence comes from Forpus xanthops, assembly GCA_032466535.1. Taxonomy (NCBI): domain Eukaryota; kingdom Metazoa; phylum Chordata; class Aves; order Psittaciformes; family Psittacidae; genus Forpus; species Forpus xanthops. Next base: position 4,583 of record JASSUY010006573.1, read on the forward strand.
AAAAAAAAACACCACCAAAAACCCCAAGAAGAGAAATCCCTAAAAACAAAAACCACAGCAAAAAAACCCTAACAAATAAGTTCGCAAAAGGTCAAATCTCCCTGTTTTAAGTAGAAAGCTACCTAACCACAAAGACACATTTCTGTAGGGTGCACACTCAGGGTTTGTTATGACATAAATGTAGGGTTTTTTTCTGTTTGGAGGTAAGTGTGCTCGTCAGTGGGAAGACTTCTCTATGGAGGAGCAAGGGAGCAGAATCAAGACTGAACAAGCTCAATTAACATTAATATTTTATGTAATTGGGAAAGGGAAATTTAATCTTTCCAACAATGTGTCACCCAACCAGCCACGTAGCGCACAGTCACTATACCCGACAGGAGGAGGTGGGTGGGAAGCTTGTTTGATATTCAGATACATTTTGCTGTTGAATACAAATCCAAATTGCAACATAAAACTTGGTGTACTACTAAGTGATGTGATGGTGAGGGATTACTTCATGCTTTGCTGTAGCAAAGAGCGTCTAGAGCATGGATATGGGCAGATAACAGCCATGTACAGGGGAAAGGCAGTGTAAAGTGTTTCAGTGACTGGAGTCTGGTGGTACCCTGTGGCCTTCTGAGGTTGGGAACTACAAACAGTCAACACTTAGTTGGGTCAGGGCCAGAAAGTGTCATTTTAGAGGAGCTGGTGTTGTGATTTGTTAATTAAATCACACCCACACACAAATACACAGGCAAACTGACAAAGTAAACACAATGCAGAGCTTCCTTGCAAAGGGGGTTTCTTGCTGCTGTAGCTGGAGTGGAAGCAGTGCTGAAGTATCATGTGCAGGGTTGACACATATTTCTCTAAGCTTGTACTAGAAGCTTTCTTGCAAACCACCCACTTTCCCGCTGGATCAGAGTGGGCTGGAGCCAGCTGGCTCTGGCCCAGGGAGCCAGTGCACCGGGTCAGGCAGGAGATGCTCTGATTCAGCAGAGGCTGAAGCAAATTATACAGCTTGTGTCCCCTTCTGCTGCTTCACCTCCTACATCAAAACCTCCCTCTTTAAGGTGCCTCCCTGGGTATGCTGGGCTTGCACAGCAATTCCCAGCCACATTGAGCTTGGCCTGTGTTGTGGAGGGGGTTGATGTTCTTTATCTGTCTGATTCAGCCAGCTACCTAAGCATATTCCTAGGTTTAGGCAACTGAATAGTGCTGTTGAGTTGATAAAATTACTCCTGTGCCTGGCATTAACACGCTGTCAAATGTATCGTTGAGCCAGAGTGGGGTGGGCTTGGAGCAACCTGCTTTAGTAGAAAGTGTCCCTGCCTCTGGCAGGGGATTAGAACTAGATGAGCTTTAACGTCTCTTCCAACCCAAACCATTCCATGAGTCTTATGATGCATGTTACATCTTGGGTTTTGGGTGGTTGGTGTTTCATTCTGAAGTTTCCTTTGCACTATTGCTTTGCCAAAAATGGGTTTACTTTGGGACGTGCAAATGTAAACTCAGTAGAGGATAGCAAGTATTAACGTATAAAATGCATTATAAAGAAATGTTGATTCATCAATTTCTTCCACATATTCCATTTGCTTAGAATGTCTGATTTTTCTATTACCAGTAAAAAAATTAGAAACTTCCTGTTTCAGAAGGGGCTGTGATCTTATTACTAGTTACTAGTTTACTAGTGAGTGTAATGTGTGCTTCAACAAGCAAAATAGCTGCTATCTGCCCAAAGCACATATATTCATTGTGCAATCATCAGTTGCATATGTAAAATTAATACTTAAATGGTACCAGGAGTATTAAAGTATGTAATTATTATTTAAATGCCCTGAATTTAAATGCCTGGAACAGGCAAATTTTTCTCATTTAAAGTTTTGTTTTGTTTTCATAATCTACAGTTTTAAAACCTCCAGCAGTATATAGTAGGCTGTATATGGTTATATGTGTATTAGCTGCCTTTTAATTTATTCCTATATAAATCAGTATTATTCAATTCTGTGCCCTATGGAACTGATCTGGCTCATTAAAATCAATAGATGCTGTGGTGTTCTGTGTGTCTGTGTGGCGTGATGCGTTTTGTGATTTATTTTTCCTTTGTGGAATCTAACCTTCCGCATCTAGCAAAATGATATATAAAAGATCTGATTCTTTAGGCTTTACTTGGGGAAGATAGCCACGGATGTCAACAGCTGAATAGGATCAGTCTCTTAAAAGGACGATTTATTTGAAACTGCGGTAGCTATTATTATTTCCTTCTGCAGAAAAAAATAATCTTACTCATCAAAGCTTTAGAAACAGCATCAAGAAAGCCAAGTTCAGCAGGTCTTTCAACCATGGGAGATGTCAACCATTGCTGTGTTACAGCATAGCCTGGTACATACCAGTGACCACCCAACCATCTCTTTTTCTGTCTCGTCTTTATTTGTTTTTATACTCCAACTCTTATTGGTATCTAAGATCTCTAATCTCTACCCATTACCCTTTTTGCTAATTTGCAGTGATAACTGTGGCTCTGTTTTCATTAGGAGATGAAAGCCGGGAAATTAAAAAACAAATTACAGGGATGAGAAGATTACTGAATGACAGCACTGGAAGAATCTATCAACGAGTTGGCAAAGAAGGGGAAAAAATAAAGGAGGAGCCCCAAGATTTAGACTTAGCCTGGGCCCAGCGCCTGAATCTCCCTGCAGAGTCCCAGGCGAGCCTTCACCCTTCACAGAGCGGTGCATGGAATGAATTATCACCCCAAGCCAGCCATTTTTCAGGGCAATACGGAACTCGATCCAAAACGTTCCAAAATCAAACACGAACCGTGGCATCCAATGGTATGATCTCATTAGTTACTGAGAATACTACCTTTTTTTCTCTCTCTCTCCTGTACTATACTAAATTTCTGCCTTTGTTGTGATGATATATTGTACCACTGCACTGAGAGCAGTTTTATAGTTCAGAGTCTACAAAATGAGCACATAGTTATCACTTTAAAAAGGTGCGAAAGTGGGCACAGTGCATTCTGCTGCCATCTGTCTTAGCTTTTAAAATGGATTCCTGGTGATTGGACAAAATTACTCAATGCTGTTGCGGGCTTAATTTCTATACAGTACTTACTAAAACAGCTTTTGCCATTGTTACTGTATTCATAGCTAATTAAATGTCAACCTCTACCACTCCTCTTTGCAATGAGTAATGTAGCACTGTTGTGACACCACTTGTGGAGCAGGATTCTACTGACTTTCCGAAGGGGATGGCATCAGCCTTATAACAGGTACAAAATCCCATCACAGCCTTAGGCTTTTGGTACGATGGAATGTTGGAGAAAGGAGATGATGGAGTCTACCTATGAACAGCATGTATAGAGCATCGTCCAACTTCTGCTGGCAGAGGATTCTGCCCAAAAGTAGATGGCAGTGTGCCCTTACAATACTCTTCTCTTGTTTGAAATTCCAGAGTATGGAGGTTTTACTGCCAGAATAAAAAGCTGTGTTTTCAAAATCCCACCCATTTCGGCTGCTTTGGAAAGTGTGGGAGGACCTAAAATTCATCACACATCTCTGTCTGTCCTGAGAGTCCCTGGGCACTGGCAAGGACAGTTTTGTGCATGCACAGAAGTGCCCAAGCCTGCACATGCCTAGTTCTCACATCCAGAAAGTAGGTGGAGCAGCACCTCTGTCCCCTCAGGGGCCTGATTCAGCATGTGAGCTGAAACATGTTGACAGAATTTGGCCACATATGCAAGAAAATGTCAGTGCTTTGATTTTTCATACAAGGAGGAAGGGTTCGGCTGATCTATGATCTCTTACAGGTTAGAATGGTCTGTGAGACAAGGAGATGGGTTGGATTGAGTGACCTCCTGGGCTGGAGAGGAGGAATGGCCAAACTCCCAGCTCTTGGGGAAGTGCACCAGGAGGCACCTTCCACCCCTCCCTCTCCAGCTGTCCTGCTGCAGAAAGGAATGCAGTCTTTTAGGTTATTACATAAAGATGGGTGTGAGCCCTCTCCGCTGGTACCACCTTTGAAAAAATGATCTGCAAGGCTCTTTGGTTAGAGGTGTCTGCCTCCAGTGGGGTATTGTGATCCTGCCAGGCACTTCTGCTGCTTTGGCTCCAAAGACTGGTCTCTGGTAAAGTAAAACATTTGATGTGTTTCTGGCCCATGGGCAAGCTCTGAAAATGCTCCTCACCCAGCATGCAGCTCTTCAGTGTGGCCGTTTCCCTTGCTCTTTGCATTGGAAGCCTGAGCATCTAACTCAGTATTTTAGATGCTATTCAGAGGATGGACAAAGTCTTTAAAAGCTGGGTGTAGAAATGATGAACAGTACCTCAAGGAGGATACTATTCCTTGGTACTTGCTATAGTGTTTAAACTCATCAGAGCAAAACTGTTTAGGTGTAGTGTAAGCTTATTATATAGGGCTATCAGGTCTAAGTCATCACTGGGAAATGTCCAGGCATGAGCAGACGGGTTAGTCCAGAAGCTGTTTCTGTCCATTGTGGATCAATACAATATAGGAAGGCAAGATACGTGGTTCAGGCTGTCTGAATTACTCAAATTTGATTGTAGTAAGCTTGCCAAGCCCATCTAACTAGTTACCTACTCACATGGTAAAGGTGGTTCAAGGAGAGTCTGGAATGAATGTTTAATAGGCGCTGGTTTAGAAAGCAGTTATGAAAAGGGTATTGCCAAAAATAGAGAGGGAAAAGGAGGAATGGAGGGAGCCTGGGCATTGCTGCAACAGAGGGAAGAGTAGGAACATACTTGAAAAGCGAAGTGTTTTATCCTGAACCAGATTTAAGGCAGTGGTCCCACAAGTCATTACTTAGAAGCCTGTGACCTTCTGCATTTAGTGGAAGCCTCTTGGAGCTACTACCAGTGAGTAGCATGTCTGCCCTTTTAAGACACAACAAACTCATAGACCCTATCTACAACATCTGAGTTTGTATTCTGTAACAAATCTGGCAGTGATGCAGCAGCAGAATTGCTTTTTAGTTATGGCAAGTTATGTCAATGTATTGTGCTTGCATGCTTTTCAAATATAAACTCATGGTAACAATGTTACACCAGGTGAACTCACTCTCAGCAGACCTAGCTGTAAGAGCCACTGTCCTGGGCTACTTGCTGCTCACACTGGGGAAGCGACTACTGCACTTGTGTCATCTCCTCTCAGTCATAGAAGCTGGTATCAAATTTGCCTGCTGGCTAGCTTCCAAAGAGAGGGAGATGGCTCTTTAAAGACTCCTTCATAAAAATAAAAAGTCTGTTCTCCTTTTAAAATTAAAAAATGATTTATAACAAGTTGAAAAGGGTTGCTTTTGTCCTCTAAAAATGATAAAGACAGTGCTTGGAACAGTGACTGAGAACACTCTACAAGATGTTTCTTGTAACACAATGACTGATCAGAGGAGGGAGGATAGAAAGAAAATAAAAAAAAAAAAAAACATGAATATGTATGAAGTCAGTAGAATCCTGCTTTGATATGAAATATTGGTGGTCTCTTTTCCCATTTCCAGTACCTATGGTAGATTTACATGGGTAATTTCTATCAATGCTAATGGGGATTATAATGTAAATCCCCTATGCCTCAATGGGAAAATAGACCCTTTGGTTTTCCATCAGGAGCCTGTGTGCCTGCGTACTTCCATTAGGAACATGTTATATTGCAACAGGAAAGATGTACAGGTATTTACTGATATAACTTGTCCGAGTTTTCAGATGCAATTCAGCACGATGTGGAGTCTTCATTAAGAAGGAAACAGAAGCCCATCAGCCCTCTGTCCTGCTGTAGTCTTCCAAGTAGCATTTCCAAAAGCTCACTAGAATACTGGATTCTGATCAAGAGAGAGAACAGGCTTTATCCTGAGGATCTTATTAGTCTAAGCCAACTGAAAAAGTACTAGAGCAAGGCTGTTCTTAATACGTATTTGTCTTGTATTAATAAAACTCTCCTAATTTCCTAGGACCCCATTTCTGGGGTACCTGTTTGTACAGGGTTATGCTGATGCTGTTAAATTCCAAGTAGCCTTGAACCTCATCTACCTAAAAGTCTACCTTTAGCACCCTTAACCTCTGCCTTAAAGTCTACCCTATCTTTAACCCTTAAAGTCTGCCTTACCCCTTAGGATAAAAGGTGTTGGTGGAGCCAAGTTGAAGGATTCTGAGTAATCTGCTGCAAAGCTAAAGATAACATATATTTTGTTTCCGTCTGTACCTGTAACAATGGGCTGAACACTTTCTGGACCATTGAAAAGATAAAATCCCATCCATGCCCCAAGGAACTTACAGTGAATAGACCGTGCACAAAGGAAGGGTGAGATCAAACGGGGCAGAGTCCTGCTGAGTCAGTAACCTCTTTTTGTTTTAATTTGAGACTCAGCCTGTTTTACAGATCACTTTTTACTTTGAAAAAGTTGTTGTATTTACAGCTGAAACCTTGGTGAAAAACCACCGATGGAACTATTGTATTCATATTTGCTAGACTTGCAGAGATTCTTCAACTATTCCAGTTATCATAATGCAGTATTAACAGGTTTTGCCCATGGGTGCTATTTTAAAATACCAAAATGTGTAATTGTAGTAGTGTGGACAATCTAAATTTGCCAGGAAAGGAGGGAGATGTCAGTAGTCTAAGTAATGCATCAGTTTCGGTTCACAAGTAGCTTACTTTTGGGAGAACAACCACCAGTTTGCTCAAGTCTGATAGACGTTACTTCAAAGCTGAAGGACTAAATGGAAAGAGATAGAGAACATGTGCCTGGGAAGGGAGATTTGAGGATGGAGGAAAGACACACTGGATGAACTAGGAAAGAGTCAGAGCAATTTAGCAGTGGCCATATTTCATCCATTTAAAATGGGGTTTGAAGTCAGGGGATCTGTGTGGGTGTGACATCAGAAAGACCACAGACCAGACCTAAAAAGGTATTAATAAACTGGTTTGGCTTCGGAGGAAAGCAAATGCAAAATGGGAGGATTTATGAACAAAGATTAAATGAGTTGCCTGGTATTAAATTTAGCTAGGTAATGATTAAAGGGTACCTGATAAGTATCAGGCTATGGGGAAAAAAAGGGAAATACACTCTGAAGTCCACCACATGAAAAACCAAGCAAGATGATTTTTGTTAGTTTCATTTGTACCTATCTTCATAAAATGATCATCCCTCCTCTTGCATGCTTTGATGAGCAGTAAAACAGCCATCAATTTAAATGACTGTAAGCACATTTTGAAATGAAGGGGGGTGCTTCCCTACTGGCCTCACATTCAAGCAGATACTGCTAGGTGTTCTGTTGAATGTTTTATTTGCAGCAGTAAAGCTAAGGATATAACTATTTTAAACTAACATGCAGGATACAACTATTCAGGTAAAGCTTGAAATCTCCCAGCTGTTACAGCCTGTCCTAATTCAGGACTTACAATGCAAAGCTCCTGGAAAGCAAGGCAGTAATAAAAGCACTGCTAAGGGCTAGAACTAGAAGTATGTAAATTCAGATAAACACTGTAAAATTACTGGAAAAGAAGAACCTGTTGAATCTATTAATTTTGAAAGGAAAACTGTGGGAAGTCTATCTTGTAGGTCACAGTGCTGGTAAACGTGACATAGAAAACAATCCCAGCCTAGGAAGCAGAAGAGCAGATTTGAAAGCTTTCTTTGCTGTGGTTCTTTACCATCCAGTTTGTTTTGGGGGTGTTTAGGTTTTTTTTGTGGGGATTTTTCCCTTGGAATAGGGTGTTTCATTTTCATTCTCAATTCTTCACATGGTAAAGTATCACATGTAACATCCAAGCAGTTTGAAATTCTTAGGCCCTCATTTAATGTACAGCGCAAACCTTCATTATGCCGTCTGTCTTCATTCTCTGTAAGTCTGTTCCAGGAGATGAGCTTTTTTGTGTGTATGTGATAAAGTGAATATGTTTATAATGAGGTTTGGTGCTACTGTTATTCAAGATGAAGTAGTCTGACAATAGAGAGCCCTGCTGTGAAGAGTGCATTGTATTCACACTCAGTCTTCTTCAGTCCATGTAACATTGCATTCGCTACTGTATATAATTGCACATATTAGTAATTGGATGAAAACTAGTGTTCCCTTCCTCTTAAAAGGAGCCATGTTGAAAATCATTTGCTTCTTGCTTTGGATCCGATTTCATGATCTGGTGTATTGATAATACTTTCAAATGCCTGCTCATAATCATTGTTTGTGTGGTTTTTATGGGTTACATCCTCTCTCCCCTGTTTCATTCCACTTTCTTTCAGGAGAAATCCCGGTGATGAATTCATCAGTTGGACCAAACTGCTGTACATGTAATTGCCAGTCAACCCTGCAGGCTATCCTTCAGGAGCTCAAGACCATGCGGAAATTGATTCAGATTCAAGCAGGTACAATGGCTGGTCCCAGACATGCCTATTCATGACAAGCATCTCAAATGAAGATGACCCTGCTCATTGCAAGGCGCTTGCACTAGATGATCTTTGGAGATCCCTTCCAGCCCAAACTGTTCTATGATTCCATGATCTTCTTGTTAGGAGGAATGGTCTAATAAGACAGAACTTTATGTGGAGACTCAGGAAAACCTAAGCTGTTTCCTGCTCTCTTGACACATTGTTCAAAGTCAAATTTTCACAGGCTTCTTGGAAATGTCGTTTTTACTTCTCAGATCCTTACCTGTAATGTGGGATATTACCTGTAGGAATCTTTTACGGCTAAAATAAATAAATAAATGTAATATGATTTATTCCTAATGAGAATAAATTTATTCTTAATGGCAGCTGAGTGGGTACATCAATATGCTACAACTATCCCCAGTTTGTTCTCAGGGTGTATTTGTACAGAGGTGCAAAATGCTACTTTACCTGTTAACTGCTTGCCAGTTCATTAATCTTAGGGGTAAGGAAAGAAATTTGAAAGGCCACTTAAAGGTATTGTATAACACTTCAAAGATCTTTCAAGTTAAAGCTCCATGGTAGCCTCAACTGAGCTAGCTGCTGCATGTTGCGGCCTCCACCCTTCTTCAGGCTGGTTTACCAGTTCGTTCTACTGGCTGAACCAGCAATAGTATATTCATTGGGAAAAACTATTGAGTCCAAGTTTTCTGCTAGATTAGGAGCTGAAACAGAACAGCACAGAGCACTAGAGACAAGAAGATAACAAGAGCATGGCAGCTAAGAGTTAGGTAGGTCATCACAGACTTCATAAATGTTAGTGTTAATGCTGATGGAAAAAAAGTTGGAGACATTGGAGATTTCCAGTGTGAGTGATGGGGAGTGGAGCCATGGCGGTTTTTCTCTTAGAGTGCTGGATAAGACCTCTAAGAAAAGGGAGTGTTGAGTAATTAACTGCACATGGGTGGAGTGAATGGCTGACTAAACTCCTTGTCTACATGGTGTATAGTGTTTCAGTGAGTGACAGAAAGGATCAGACAGATTTTGTAATATCAGTTGACATGTGTAAAAATGCTATTCTAAAAGTCACTGATTTGCAAAGAAGCACATGTTTTGCAATCTTTACTGGGACAAGGAATTCTTTACACAGTTGCACTGATTTCATTGAAATTATGTGCATGTTAAAAATAGCTTAGGGGTGAGAGGTACAGAACTGGGGGCTATGCCAGAAGAGCTGGCTCCTCAGTAGCAGGAACATTTCTTATTTATTATGTAGCTAGAGTGTAAATACCTTGTTAATTAGTGGATCTCTTGATTGATATTTTCTGGTAGGCATGAAATGATGGTTTTGCAGAGAGAAAAACACTGTTTGGCACATGTGTTGCTAAAAGCAAAAAACCCTAAAATGCAAACATGTAAGGGTAATCACTTATTTTAGGATTCAAACACCCTTCTAAATGATAAAACTACAAATTACAGTCTTGTAAATCTTTGCCAGAAATGAAATGTCCCAGAAATCTTTTAATAAACAGTATTCCCAGGGTTGGGTTTCTCCTCAAGCTTTATAGATGAGGATTATTTGTAGTTCACTCCTAGCTCGAGTGAGTTTGACTTGCATGTGTAGCACTTTTTGGCCATTTTTGTTTTGACCGCCATCTTCCTGATTCATCCAGATATATAATTGTATCTGCAGAGTATTCTGCTGGTGGACTTGTTTGTATTGGTACTGGTTCAGGATTGGTGCCTTCATTTGTACAAATGATTGTGGAAAATGCAAGATACTGATAAAGTCCGGTCTCTGAGATTTCAGACGTAGCACATGACCTGTCAGTTTTTGTGTCTGACTGAAACAAACTGATGCAACTTTGGGTTACTTTTTTCCCCAGAGATTAAACTATTTAATAGTGTCTTCACTTGTTCTTGACATAATGGTACTTCAAATGTTCTTGCTGAGCTAATTAACTTGGTAACTGTATTCGGAAAAATAACTAATTGCATTAGCACTTGTATTATCTGATGTTATCAAGAAAAGATGCTTACAGACAGTGAGATTCTCAGTCATTCGAGAAGGTATACAAATTAATCCTTGCTAAGTCCTTTGTATCACTAACCCTAGGTTGGTCACTAGGAAAAAGTACCACATATTCCTAGTTTTCCTAATGCGCTATTCATCAGTGTGTCTTGGAAAATCTCATGGTGGAGCTCACTGTCATTTTCCCCATTGTACAGTCTGGAAAATTATGCAAAGGTGATAAAATGTAACTGTTTCATATGCACAAACAGTCCTGAAAACCATGCTGCATATCCAGAGAATAAGTTCAGTATATCAGTAGTTTAATGATGTGTCTGTGTGGTTGTACATGTGCTTTTGCCCATAAGTTTAATTCTTTGCTTTCTTTCATTCAGGTGGGACACAAAACAGACAGCAGTCTCCTGCTCCTTTGATTTGTGCACAGAAGTCAACAATATCAAGAAAGAGAAATAAAAAGAAAAAACTGCCCCTCAAAACTGTTGAACCAATTGCCGTGAATAAGAAACCCAGCCCTGCAGAGAATGAAAAGAAACTATCAGCAAACTCGGAACAATCAAGTCTACAAGCAGTTGAAACCCCCTTACAACCAGAAACCCCTGTTTCAGGATTTGGAATTATCCTTGAATCAGCTTCATCAGATGTAAGTTAATATTTTAATAAGTGGGATCACAGGATTTTAAAACTCATTCAGCAGAATGAGTACTCAAGGCAGGTTGATGTGTATTCCTGCTTTTTGTTAAACAAGCAAATCTTGGGTAGGGTTAGACAGTAGGATTTGATTTGAGGAGTGATTACAAAGGTTTGGGGTTTGTTTTTCAGCTCTCATGAGTGTGTAGCTCTCCCTTGAGTTCAAGGCTGCCTGTTGTTTGAGCTTGCAATGAAAACTTGTTCTTCATCCCTCTTAATGCCAAGAGCCACCATGAGATCAGGAGCTGTGAAAAGTGCTTTGTGTATAAACCGTTCACAACCCTGTCATTTGCTGATGAGTGCATGTAGTCTACATGTATGCCTTTATCCTGCCAAGGTGTATTTATGTGCTGTGTCTCATGCCTGGCTGGTCCCACTGGCTTCAGGGGATTCCTCACCTCTATAAAGTTCATACTTCAGTCTTTGCTGAATATGGTTATTTGATCTTCATCGCTGTGGATGCTGAATGAGGACCTTGACTTTGTTGGTGATGTCATTGTGATTAAAGGGTCCAAAATTTGCCACTGTAAAAAAATATGTACCTTTTGCATGTAAAATTGCAATAAGCATATTCTCTTGGTTCATATAATACGTACGCATTGATAGAAATTTCATGTATCGGGTGGCTCATTGGCTTTGTTTAATGGCCAAAGAGATGCCATCTGAACCAGTTCACTGATTGAGTAAGCCAATCATTAATTTCTCTAATATATTTTTAATTTTGAGTAGGCAGTTTCCAATTTCCCAAGTACGATGAGCTAGAAAAACATAATTAAATTATCAATAAACGTAAATGAAAACAATGCAGCAGATAATATTCTACCTTTCTGGAAAAGGGAACTAATAATGAAAAAGAGCAGTCATGCTAATTCAGTTATACAGATGCAAACCACACCACTAATTATATTGCAGTCTCATGCTGTATAGTCTGTGTAGTGATACCGAGTAACTAGTTCGAGGCTTTTTCAGAGGTTTTCCTTTTGTAATATCATGCTTAATAATGTTTGAGGGAATGGTCTGGGGAGGGACCAGTAATTTATCTCCAGCACACAGTTTGTGTTTATAATTTTTCCTTGCTTGTGGCACTCTTTTCAGCTTGAAACATGGGTTTGAAAAGAGTTTTGTGCTTGCAGTGAAATGTAATTTGGCTTTATAAATGTGTTCTATCACTGGACACAATTCTTTGAAGGTGCCAATTTGACCTAAGGAAAAAAAAAAAGAAGACAAAACATGTGGCTCATAAATCAGGCCCTCATCTGCCCTCCCCTGCTTTGGCCTCTGCTTGCCACAGTAGTTGTTTGAATTCACAGAGCCAGAACAAATTGATTTTGTTTCATCTTTGAAAAGAAAACAGTTGAGTTCTGAAAATAGATATATTTAACAGCAAAAATAAAATGTGACCTTAAACATTGAGAGATGGCTGAAGAAAGTCACTTCTTCTTTCACAATGAATGGCAGTATTATCTTTTCCTATTTATTCAGAGGCATCTCTAGTGTGCTCACGACCAGCATGCCTGAAAAAAAAAAATGAAGGACATTTTACACAGCACCATAACTAAACGTTCCCTTGAGAATATTGCATGGATTGTCTCTAGTGTGTGCTGTGTCATACGCCAGTACTGCCACTGCTGTTGGTTTGAAAACATTTCTTCAACTTTAAGAAAAATCTCTGTTTAATGGGTATTAAATTGAGGCTACTGAAACCAAAGCAACCAGTTTGGATGCTGAGTTGAAATACTGCTACTTACAGAGATGTAAGAAGTCTTTGTGAGATCAACTCTCGATCTGGGCCATGAATCATAGAACCTGCTTTTTAGATGTAATGGTCTGTTACTCTTCCTTAAACTTTCTTGTGTTTATTTTACTGTTATAGTATTTCACTTATAACCTAATTGTTTCTAATCTAGGTAATACAACCTACTAAAATGTCTAGGATTAAATCTAATTCACTGCCTGTTAATTTTAGCATAGCAAAAGCCTTTGGCATACAGGTCTTACGTATTTTATTATACATGAATAGTTCACTCAACAGTTCCTTATGCCATGATCATTATCTGCTAACAAATGCTTTTCCTTTTGAGAAATTGCGTTCAAAGTGATCATAAAGTTCAATTAGGTCTTTGGTTGAAAAACGGTTTACTACTAAAGGAAAGCAAGAATAAATCAGTGTTTTGCCTTCAAATTATTTCACTGATATATAAATTGATTCCTATATTAATAACAAAATAGTCAAAGCTGAAATAATGTTGACTCCTCCATGCTGGTTCACTGAAGTGTATTTTACATTTGTATTAGTGGGGGGTTACACCTCTTCAAAGCACAACACAGGTCTCCTAAGGTGAGCTCAGGGAGGAAGGAAATCTCCCATGGAGCATAACTGCAAAATACAGACCATGAGAGCAGGGCCTCGTGATCCTCCTGGCTTTGGGGTTTTAAGTAGGAGGTGTCAGAAAAGTTACCACAGTGGTAATTGGCTTGTAGTGGTTGTATCAGCACCAGTGTGGTAGCAGGGCCCTGGCAGTGATCATCCCCCTGCACTGGGTACTGGTGAGGCTGCACCTGGGCCCCTCACTGCAGGACAGACATTGAGGTGCTGGAGTGGGGCCAGAGAAGGTCAAAGCAGCTGGTACAGGGCCTGGAGCACAGCTGAAGGATCTGGGGGGGTTCAGTCTGGAGAAGAGAAGGCTCAGGGGAGACCTTCTTGCTCCCTCAACTGTCTGACAGGAGGATGGAGCCAGGAGGGGGCTGGGCTCTGCTCCTAAGGAACAAGGAATGGGAAAAGAGCAAACGGTCTCAAGTTGTGCCAGCAGATGTTTAGATTGGAGATGAGAAAGAATTTGTTCACTGCAGGGACAGTCAGGCATTGGAACAAGCTGCCCAAGGCAGTGGTGGAGTCACCATCCCTGGAGGTGTTTAAAAGACATGTAGATGCGGTACTCAGGGACATGGACTTGGCAATGCTGCATCAACGGTTGGACTCAAAGGTCTTTTCAACCTAAACAATTCTATGATTCTGTGTTTCTATGGCTAGTGAAGATGGTTTGTCTGCCCAAGGCATCTTGTGTGATTGAGGCTATCTTAGACCACTATCATGAGACCCAAGACCCAAATAGGAGAATAGGACAGAATACCTTCATCACCATGACAACTACATTCTGTGCTTTGATTACTATGAAGTAGAATCTTTCCCAAGTTGTAAACTTGGCCCATGTGTTTTACTTCTGAAAATCGTTCCTGTCACCAGAAACTTCAGAAGTAACATGTTAAAAACCCACCTACATCACAAGACTGTCAAATGTCAAATACAGCAACTATGACTGTTTTGCTGGATCCAGTATTTTGAACGTTCTCAACTGGAATAAGCTGAGAAATGTGCTTTTTAGATTTTAATTGCTATCTGAATATTTAAGAATCCTTCATCCTGGCTTCCCAAAGCATTGTAATCTCCAGTTTTATTGCAAAATACACATGCATATCATAGAATCATAGCTAGTGATAGAATACGCTTTGAAAATATGCTGCTTGCTGTAACTCTCTTGATACTGAGTTTTAAACATCCATGAGAAAAGAGTTACACAGCCAAACCCTCCAGAGATTGGCAGCCCTTTCTTCTGTCTAGACTCAAGACATTTGCAGGTGATTTGATGGGAGATGGCATTTGCTCTTGCTCTGTAAACAGCTTTGAAAACATACCACCACTGATGGATATATTTTCATGAAGGGGGGAAAAAGAGCAAGTTATTAGGAGCAAGCTTATTTCCTCACATCATGACCACTGTTATCCTCTTCCCTCCAATTTCCACTAATACCTTAAAAAGTGTAGTTTATTCCTGATGTATCTCCATTCTAAATACATAATTATTTCATGCAGACATCTTGTGTAGTCACAGAAGAAAATACTGAAAATACTGATTGTGTAATTTCTGGTATGTACAGACAGGGGCAGCAAAAAGACTCTTATAAGGGGACTTCCTTGAACAACTTCATCTAGCTTTGGCCCACAATGCACTTGAGACTCTTGTGAAATACAGGATGGCTTTGTTTCCTCTTCGTCCCTTCCATCTCATTTTCCAGCAGTTGTGTAAATCCCTGTGATTTCCCACTGTGCTGAAATAAGCTGTCTAACTAACACCATTCTTTTGTAAGGCTGCATTTTAGGAATGTGGAAAGGAGGGAAACATGGATGATCAGCAGGTACTGACTCCAAAAGCAACCTCAAACTCATCATCTACTCCTGTGGGCTGTATCTGTGCTGGAAGCCCATGTGGAACAGTCAGTAGCCCTGCATTTGTGCTTCTTGGAAGTGCCTGGCTGCCCCACAGCACACTTGTTCCCATCATTTGGCAGTGACACAAGTCCATAAAATGGTTAGATAAATATCCAGAAATCATTGCATAGGAATATTGTTCTGGGATGATCCTCTGGTTTGTCATTATTCTCCAACATTGAAAGGTATCTCTGTTCTTTTTGTTAGCTGCACGCTTAGAAATAATGTCAGTAATTGTCACCTATTACAGTGGCTAGACATGAGTATGATTATTTGATTTGCCTTTTAAGGTGCTTATTCACTGATGGGGTTTGATTTCAATGAAGTAGGCTGCTGTGGTACTGAACAGTTGGCAAAAGATTCAGGGTTTGATTAAGTGATTGTGAAGTCTCACCAGTGCATGATTGAAGTAAAATAACGTCTTTGAATGCTCCTTTAATTAAAACATTTGTATTCTTTTGGTAGCCAGAAGTGCAACTTGCAGAAGGCTTTGACGTCTTCATGCCGAAATCTCAGCTGGACTCTATATTATCAAACTATACTCGCTCAGGAAGTCTGCTCTTTAGGAAGCTGGTCTGTGCATTTTTTGATGACAAGACTTTGGCTAACTCTTTACCAAATGGCAAAAGAAAAAGAGGGCTCAATGACAACCGGAAAGGACTAGACCAAAATATTGTGGGTGCAATAAAAGGTATGGGTTTTGCTTTCTTTCATGTGTGGAATTAGAACATATTCTCAGCTACAGAGAGTGTAAGGGGATTAGAATTTCTGACGTGTGTTAAGTCTATTAAAATATGCAGTCTTATTTTTATTCTCTTTCATTCACTTGTTAAAAATAGCTTCTACGGGGAGAGCTTGTGTTAATTTTAAGCCAGTGATCCCAGTTTGTGAAGTCAGGCTCTAAGGCTGGAAACTCAATGTTCCTATAAGGTAATTATTTTTCTTTTCCGGATAGCAGAGATGTAGAGAACTCTTGAAAACATAATGACAATGTAACTGATTATCTTCAGCCAAAACTCTGAGGCTTGCACTGCCTCTAATTGTGTCTGCTCTGTAAATACTTGAGCTGTTGATGGCTGGATTGGGGAGAGGTGGAGGAAGATAACACTGGGATTGAGATGAGTTTGATCCTTATAGGAATGGTGGTGGTCCTTCTCTTGTAGAAGCAGATTTCCTAAGTCAGTGTGAGGACCCTGCATTGGGTGAGGTTCTTAGCAGTCAGTGTTTCCCACTTCCAAAAGAGCACATATACCTTCAAACTTGATCACAACATACAAAGAACTAGTATTAGGCCAGAGGTTCTGAACTGGATTCTGTTGTTGAAATCTGAGCTAGCAGGGAAAATACCCAACTTATCAAAAGACAGGCTGTGACTTGTCCTGAGATAAAGATTGCCAGTTTAGGATTGCCTTAGCAATGAGAAGAGCTTTAGTAAGCCATTTGACAGCGAAAGGAGTCAGGGAACCTTTTGCAACCACCTCTGTGGCACTGTCCCCATGCAAGAAAGACACCGACATACTGGCTTGAGTCCAGTGGAGAGCCACCAAGACTTATGGTATTGAAGCAGGTAAGTCATGAAGTACTTACTTAGGTGAAGTGTGAGGAAAGGCAGAGGGAACTGGAAGAAAAGGTGATTCAGGAGGAACCTTATGGCTGTCCACAACTACCTAGAGAAGATGATAGATGGTATGGAGAAGATGGAGTCAGACTCTTCTCAGAGGCACATAGAAAATTTCCGCGTGATACAAAGAAATCTTTTTCAGCGTAAGGGTGGTTGAACAAGGCTGCAGGATCTCCATCCTTGGAAATATTCCAAATCTAGAGCATCATGATCTAGTTGGCCATGCTCTGAGCAGCCAGATGGACATGGAGACCACCAGACAATCCTTTCAACTTGTGCAGTTGTGTGATAAAGTCTGTATTGTGATTATGTCATAGTCCTTACACAGAGTTGCTGGCAGACTTTCTTACAGTTATCATTGGGTTTAAATCACAAACACTTTCTTATACTTTCCTTTTTTTGAGCTCAATAAGCTTCAGAAATCTGAAGGTGAATTCCCTCTGTCTGTATCTCATTCTTCCTTAAAAGCTTTCATAAATAAGTTAAATGGAAGGAACAGGAGTTCAAAATTACTTAGGAAAAAACCCCAACAAACTCTAATTTGAGCAGCACTGTGAAAAAAGCAGTGTTTTTCAGTAGATGCAGCAGCACTATTAAAATAGCATCATGACCCACTGCGGAGATCAGTGTTGCTCAGGAGCTAAGCTTGTAATGGAGCAAATTCTGAGGCTTGGTTTGACCTTTTCCCTTGAGTTTGGGAGAAGAAAGGGGGGAGTTGTAGTTCCAACAGATAAATTTCATCTCCGATGGTGCCACTAGCTACCACTGTAGTAACAATGATCTTTATTCGTATTTGCAGTATTGCCCAAGTGCTAGTGCCTGATTCCTGATAGGAGAGCCCATCCGTGCAGTCTGTGATGGAATAAGATGCCAAGGGCTGACGTCCTGTGGATCTCTCCTCAGCCTGGTTCCAATAGCACCCTTCTTCCCTCTCAAGAGCTGGGCTATAGGACACTGTGGTTTCATTTATTCCAGTAAATAACTGAGCCAGTATGAAATCTCCACAAGAACAACATCATCTTGTTTGTATTATTATCATTAGGACATTCCTCTACCACGTGCCCAGATATCCTTTAGTGGCACTTTAAGTCCTTTTCCATGACAGCGATACAAAAGGCTACATTCATGCCAAAACCTAGCAGAGAACTTAAAGGAGGGATCTGTTTGCTTGGAAATCACTCTTCCTGTCTGAAAACATTTTAACTGCTGTCCTTGTAAGTAATTTAAGGCTTCTGCAACAGGATGATTGGCCAGGGAGAAATCCTATTCTGACCTTGGGGATGCAATGGCACTTGTTGAATCAGTTGGCAGTGTTTCTCCCAGGCAGTCAGGTCCCCTTGTGAATTGCATCAATCTTTCACTCGGAACTGGGCAGGGGGGGAAGTTAAAAAAGAATATCAGAAGCTGTTATTTTTCCTTTATGTGATTGACTAGAAATCCAGGCAGTGAAGTCCCTCCCTGCAGAGCTCAGTAAGCTGTGTTCAGTTGTAAGTGTGATGTGGCCCTCAGGGATACATAACTGGGACCAATACAATTTAGTATCTTCATCAGTGACACAGACGGTGGTTTCTAGTGTACCTTCAGCAATTTTGCAAATGATATTTCTGCTTTCAGTGAGACCATAATTGTTGCAAATCAGACACTGGCAATGTGAGGAACTGCACTGACTTCTCTGGGAAGCCCTCACATTTGGTCTGACATCCTTGCTGATCAGAGTAGAGGGAGGTATTGCTATTGCCTTTCATGCAGTGGTTTTGTGAAGCTGTTAACATGCACAGAGTTTGGAGGATGGGATTACTTTCACTCCCCTTACACTGAGCAGCTGGCACTGCTTCAGAGGGTGTGTATAAAATACTGAAATTGTCTTTTTTTTGTTGCTTCATGCTTCCCCATCCCATTTGTGTGACATTCTTTCATCTGGGACCACTTTTCTCTGTTTCCTAGTCATAATGGGACACGGGGCTCTGAGACCTCTGACCAGGGCTACAATAGCAATGCCAACAGAAATAATGCATTATTTTTTTATTTCTGCTCTCTTTGCATACCTCTCGGTTATGTGATGAAAATCAATTGCATCAGTTTTATTCCATTTATAATCCTGTATTTTGGGTATAACATTGCTGAAGCTGCTATAAATATGGAATTAAATATAATGGGTTAAAAGTTAAACAGGGGAAGTTTAGATTGGATATAAGGAAGAAGTTCTTTACTGTAAGGGTTGTGAGGCACTGGAATGGGGTGCCCAAAGAAGTGGTAAATGCTCCATCACTGGCGGTACTCAGGGCCAGGTTGGTCAGAGCCTTGGATGACATGCTCTAGGGTGAGGCATCCCTGCCCGTGGCAGGGGGTTTATAACTGGATGATCTTAAGGTCCTTTTCAACCCAAACCATTCTGTGGTTCTATGATTCTATAATGTTTACCCCGTTTAGCATTTTTACCAGATACAGCACTGGACCTGTAGGATACTTATTTTTTTTCTCAAACAAATGGCTTTTTTTAGTAGCTTTATAAAAATTCTGTTAGTTTGGCAGTATGAAAACTGTAAAGATTTGCACAGAGGCAGGCTTTCTGTCTGTAATGTGTTTGCCTGAAGCGTTAGGAATGGACCAAGAGGCCACTGAATGAGCAGATCTTCAACTCTCTCCTTGTACCATATGGGAGGCAGCATTTACAAGTGCCTGCCACATCTGGAAACTCCTTTCAAAGTACACTGCTATTCTTCTATGACGTTTTTGTGTGAAACTCATGAATGGAAGCGCTCAGGTGTAGATCATTTCTCTGGAATAGGCTTTTGTGAGGAGTAACTATGGAATTATTGTGATATTTATACACACAAATGAAATCTGAATGATGAACTCATAAAACGCTGAGTTGGACTTTATTCTTTCAATCCCAGATTTGGCCATTGAAATGCTTTTTGATGAGTGGTTAATTTGATGCATTTTGTTTCAAATCCTCTCTAGTCTCCTTTTGTCCATCCTGGTGGAACACTTCAAAAAGATGGTATCTTTTTATTTCAGTCTTTACAGAAAAATACTGCACTGCTAACCATGTGGATAAACTGCCTGGTCCTAGGGACTGGGTCCAGATTCTTCAGGATCAAATTAAACTTGCAAGAAGACGATTAAAAAGAGGCTCAGGTATGTAAAAATATACAGAGCAACATGTGAGTGTAAGATTAAAAGCTTAGAGCCTTTGTACCCACACAAGTGTTTTCTTTTTGACTGTGGAGTTGCACATGTTCACTCTATGAAAATAAGACTTCTAAGATTTTAGCAGGTTTCTATATAAAGTGTGTGTTTCCTTATGTTTGGTATAATAGGAAGTTTAGGAACTGTCTTTACAGCCAAGTTAACTTTGAGTCTTTCTCAGATGTTGTCTCTAACCCATTTCTGTTAGCACCCAAACTCTTCTTCCCAGTGTTCATGAAATCTGAATGCTAAACTAGCTGATCCAGTCAAGTTTGCAAGTAGAAGTCTAATTCTGTGCTATTTGATCTGACAAGCCCCTCACTGTACTGTTAAGACATAATCCAAATGCCCTTTCCTTTTAAACTCTGTGGGTCTGTAAGGATAGAGGAGTTTTCTCACATTCCTTGTGAAACAACATCACTAGCAAAAAACACCCACAGATGCCCACCCTGGTTGTGATAGCAAGGTTCTGTAATACACAGGAGGGATCTTGCCAGCAGTAGCAGGTAATGTAGGTAAGGGGTTGCAGGAGAGCTGCTCAAGTTGGGCTGGGATAACCTACGTGCTTGAGGCCAGGATCAGCCTGTGGTAAGGGCTCTACACTAAGCTTTCACACCAACAGGACACAGCTCTAGCAACAAACAGCAACATATAGTCTTGAAATCCCTGGTAGCATTCATGGGAAAGCAATATCACTGATTAAGAGACATGTAATTACTTTATAAACCTTAACTAGTCCCTTCCCATCTTCTCTCCTGTACTACAAGGGACTTTCTTCATACAAAGCTTCACTTACCCTTACCTTATCCTAGTGTTTTCTTAATGCTCTCTTGTGGTCATATTTCTTGCCCATCTCTCCCTCGAGCATCTGACACTGCTGTCTGAGGCACATCACTTGTGCTAATGTCCTTAAACACAGTCCTTCTCTGTTACCATATAAAAACTGCCTGCCTTTTCCCCTCTTCCCTTCTGCCCATCACCACAATTAAGTGCTTATTAGCATTCACAGGCTGATGGGATGGGGAACATGATGGCTCCACAGGGGATGCTGGTGGTCCCCGTGGCTATGAGGGGGCTGAGCAGGATCACAGGAGATGTCCTCTCCAGCTCCCTGTCTCAGAGAGATGACGTTTTCTGTCCAGAGCTGTGGATCTGAAATAGACGATTAGACCAGCATCTGAAATCATTCTATATGTTATCAATGCCAGGAGGGAAAAGCATAAGAATGAGGAAAATGAGAAACACCCAGAGACAGAAAGAGCATGGAGGAGAAAAAAAGCACACATTATTCCGTAGCATAAGCTTCCCTGGGTAGAAGTGAACCAGCACTAGCCTTGAAAAGGGTTTCTTATGTGTAGGGGGAGGGAGGAGAGAGGGATAGGAGATAATCTCGTTAAAGACAGTGTCAGATTACTGGTGTTGTACAACAAGACTGAGTTCTGCCCCTTCCAAGGCTGTCTGTTTCCCCGCGGCAGGAGGATGGAAGTGCAATGCCAGGCTTCAGTAAGGTGCGAGTGCAGTGTGAGATGTGAGGAGCAGAGGGTCCCTGGGCTGACTGCAGAAGATCCCTCTGGAAAGAGGATTGACCTAATTTTTTTTTGATTTTTATTTTCCTTCCTCCCTTTTTATTTGCTTTTCTTGATGCCTCTGCAGGATATTAATTAAAATTACAATGATGTTCAGCTTTTGCCTTTCAAACGGTGCCATCTCCATATCTGATCCTTTCTCAGGATGGGAGAGTTAAGCAGAGGATATCGTTTCTAAGCTAGCAAGACTAGGAAGAAATAAGTGAAGCTGGGTATAGAATGACTGAATAAGATAGGTTCCAATACCTGTCTCTGCCTGCAGAGAGAAGGTAACTCACTGTGTGTGGATGAGGGGTGTGCAGCAATGAACCCTTGAGTTTACTTATTTGAATTAATAAATAATTTATAAATAAATAAAACTATTATCTATAATTTTATGTATTATCTATTATATAATATATAACAGATATAAACATATAATATTATATATCATTATAATTATTATTTATTTATTTTAAAAAGTACATAGTACCTGGATTGGTAGAAAAGCTCTTTTTTGTGTTTACTTTATTGGCCATTTCTTGAAGTGCATTGGTTTCTCTCTGACATAGGCCCCAGGCATCCATGCCCTTTTTGGTGATACAGGAGTGATTGAACACACCTCAATGGCCATCTGCACCTTACTCTCCACTGCCATATCCACTGGTAGCCAAAGCCAACCCAACCTGCCCTTGCACTGAAGCAAATGCGAGATTTCCCCAGTCTATGGGATAGCAGAGAGAGGCAGGAGCAGACAGTAACATCTTCATCTTGTTGAAATAAGATTTGTTAGTACTTCTGTTACAACCATGAGCTTCTGATACTAGAGATGTAAAGCTGATCAAGCAACAGGTCCATTTAGTCCCGTATTTTGTTTCCAGCCGTGGATGTTAGCAGATGTCTGGGGTAGTCCATAGGACCAAGGGAAGGGTGTTGGAATGTTTGCTAGCAGTCTCACAACCCACAGCAGCTTTATCCTGATATAAAAGTGGTGGTGTGGGAACTATGCACATACTGTTCATTGTTAAACCATACCAAAATTGTTAAACCTGTGTGTAACTTACAGAGGCAAAAGCAGGAGGGGAGGGCAGGTATGGAGCAAGGTTTGATCTGCTACGGGGAGGCGTCCCAGGACCCCATGTTACAAAACAGCTTTTGAGAATCTGAAAACTATGGGAATTTTAGCCACTGAGATGTGGGATTCAGCACTCTTCCAGCTGAGCTCTTCCAGTCTGCGTGTGGACTGTGGGCTGGGTCTGAGCCCTCCTGAACAAGTGTTCTCATGTCCATACTTCAAGATCATTCTCTTTTAGTTTTGTCTCCACTTGCTCTCTGAAATGCGCTGGCTCAGTTTGTGGGTATAGACTGAGTTGCCCAAAGAACAAATCTGAGCTCCATTTATTTTACCAGAGCCACGAGACAACTTTTTAGTCACCACTGAGCTAAGCTAAATTGTAACAGCAGAAGTATTTAAGAGAGGAGGGGCAGGTTTTCCATCCTGTTTGCCTTCCCCTGAGCCACTTAGCACATCCTCTGATTAGTGTTTTCATCTCAAACCAGGCAGTAAGATACTGCATTCATGAGCAGCCCCCTCTGCTTTATCCTGTGAAACATCATTTCAGACTGATAACGTAAATCCTGCTCTTGCTTTCAGTGATATCATTTCAGCAAATTCTCGTGAGTGGAGTGGATCTGCTTCCTGTATGACTTTCTATAGGATGTACCCCACAGAGTGTTTCCAGGTTAAATGAAATCATGGTCACTGGACATAGGTGCTGCCCAGCTTCAACCTTATTTGTGATGTTTGCCTCGTGTCCTAGAATTAAGAGCAGAAAAACTCCCTACTTGAAAGCTAATAAAATAAATGCTGCTATCTAGCAAATAGTTCCCCTGTGCAGATTGGGAAAGGTTGTTATCTTAAGCCAAATAAAAACTCCTTTAACTTCCAAATCAGTGACAATATTTTTCATAGCTGGAAATATTCTTCTTTTTCATTTCTTTAGTTTGCTTTGGGTTTTTTTTGTTAGCTCTTTGCCTGAGATCTGAGACTGGGGTAACGGTTTTTATTTGTTAGATCTGAGAATAAAGCTGTCACTGCCATTAAATTTTTATTGGCCTTGTTCAGTCTCTTCAGAATTTCACAAGTTGGCTGTCACAAAGGGGAGAAGAGACTGTAGGTTAATGTTACAAACAGATGTTATGCTTAAAATTAAAGAAGGTGATAATATTCAGCCTTGACTATTGGTCCCATGTCATGCCAACAGCACAGTGTATGGGGCATAGCTTTATAGTGCCAGATCTTGTCTTCTCCCAGCAGAGAAGCCAAACTTTTGTGGCTGCTGCGATGGGATGCAAAGTGGCTCTGGAAGAGAAGAGGTCAAAGGAAAAGACATGTGCAAAGATTTCTTCTCTTAAAGTGGCATGAATTACAATGCAAATTGTCTTGTGATTTACAGCAATGGGTTTCCTATGGTGTGGTCTTATCACCCAGCAAAAGAGCAGTGGCTCATGGCCTTGCCAGTGGCAGCACAGAGGGAGACAGTCGACCATTAGCATTGAGATCTTAAATAAGGTACAATCAGAAGGAACTGACTGGCTGTTCCAGTCACCTCTGTGCCAGACATAGCATCCAAGCCTTTTGATGACTAAATTCTCCATCCATTAATAAGCAGTAGGGCAAGGGCCACACATCTCTCACAGTAAGTTCTTCCTCCCTTTTTATGTTCTGAAGAGCCTCTAAGCTGTTACTCAGCAGTAGTAGTCCATTGCATAGACAGGAAAGCTGATATTGTGTGAGTAGTATGCCAGAAGTACAAGGTGTAAGAGCTGTTCATGCAAAGTGATTACCTTGTGCATAACCTGGAAGCTTTTGATTGCCCTATTCCATAAAGGAAAATATGGCAATGTTAGAAAACATGCTGACATTTTCCAGGCAGGATTAATTTAAATAAATTACATGCTGTGCCACTTCATCCTTGAATTGTTGTTTAAAATTAACATCATCTTGTTGAAGTGTAAAACAGTGGGAATGATGGAAGAAAAGATGCTTACCTTCTATTCTGGAAATAAGCCTTTTCTCCCACATCCTTGCCCAAACTGCTGCTTCCATTTGTTTTGTGTAAGGGTTTTTTGGCTTTCTCTTCATCCTTCTGATTTCCCTTGTTGTCTTCGATACAATATCTACATGTTGAAGAGATCAAGTTGATGGGTTTTTGTTTAGTAGTATACACAGGGCCAGGAATGATGGAGGATACAAGTCAAACATGTGCTACAGTGCTTTTGTGGCTGATGTCTTAGACAAAACCAGCAGTATTAAACAGAGTGACTGCTGCATTCATCTTCCCAGCCCTGAGATATGGAGCAAGGTGCAAACCAGCAGCAATACACTTAACAAACATGTACATCAGAAGCTAAACAATGGTATTTTTCCTGTTGTTTTGGAGGAGGTGCTAAGGAAATTACTATTGGCATTGTTTTGTAAGAGCTTCTGAGCTCCGTCTAAGCAAAGGACAGAAGAGGCCCCAAATTCTCACAGCAGGCTCTATTCTTGCTTGCCTTGTCTTGCAAGCTGGCTCAAGACAAGCAAAACTTGGCTGGCAGTCTCTGGGTGCGGTTGTCAAAAGCAAACCTTCTTTCCTGCTTGGAATGACATATGGAAAGGTGTTGGTTTACATCCATGTTGGGAGGTCGAGGTGTTTGTCATGCCTTTGTGTCGTACTTCACCTAGAGCTGCAATTACACATCCAGGTTCATAAAACAAATTCAGGCAGTTATTGAGAAAAGAGTAGTTTCTGTGGGCATCTGCTGTGCTTCCACTCCCATTCTGATGCTGGTACAAGCATTCACGTGGTGATGTTGTCAGTTTTTTATGAGATCTGATCTTGGTGACCATATAAACATTTGTTCTGGCATGAGAAACAGGCTGGAACAGTTGGTGGAGAGCTGGACCTCACCTGTCAGTCTTGTGCCACATTACAATGGCACAAAACTGGTCCTGCAAAGTTGGAGGCTCAAGTCCTTATCTTCTTTCCTAGCTTCCATTTGTTTCTTTCTGAATCACTGCCTTCCTCTGAGCTCAGGATATGTCAGAAGGTAGGCAGAAAGGTAATTCCATCTCTAGAGCTACTTCATGGGTTTCTGCAGAGAACTATCACTTGAGTGGACAGCCTGGTTGGCTCCAACCCTGATATTGATAGAGGGGAGAATTTCCAACCCATTGCAAGCAGTCAGATCTGCCTTTTCCATTTTCATAGTTTGGGTCCCTTCAACCCAAGGGGCCAGTTACAGCTTTGCTCCTGCTGAGTAGCTGTGCCACAGAATCACTTGGTACAGGTTCTTCATAACATAGAAGTTGGCCTCAGACTGTCAGTTTTTTAAGCTGTGTCCTGTTGGCTGCTTCTCAGCTGTTCATTTCACTGTCCTGTCCCCTCCCTTGCACATCCAGTCCTCCCATCACTGGAAGACCAGTCCACATCCAAACCAGCCTAGGTAAACTCTTCCTATTTATTGAGCCACCCATTCCTTCCAATATTCAATATTTTCACAGTAAGCTGTACCAAGCAGCTGATTTGTTTCTGCCCAGCATGACACCTTCTCACAGAAAGCAGAAACAGGTATCAGTGCAAGACACAGGGTCACTTGCAGGTCTGTGCCTTGTACTTTTCAGTCCTCTCCATTTAAATCTTCTGTGGAAGGAAAACTGCTTAATATCAGGAGGTTTAGTTTGTTTCTGTTTTCTTTAATTCATTTTATTGAACTGAATAGGGAGCAAACAGGTAAAAACTCAACTGACATCCATGCATGTAGAAGAGAGGGCAGCCTCTTGGTCCAGGGATGGATAGCCAAGGGTTGGTGGATCTACAACAGGAAAGTAACGTAGATCAGGAACTAGATTAGTCCTTGCAATATCATCATAAAAGCAACCACTCAACATCCTCATGTATAGAGAGATGATGAAGATTACCAGGACAGTTAGCTTCATCCAAGAAGGAGCTGAACTGAGTTGCTCGGTGCATCTGTAGCCTTGGTCATATTTGATCCCTATGGATATTATGCAATAAATAGATGTGAGTAGATGTATATCCATCACACTGACCCTGTACAACGTAATGGGCTGGTCCTTTATAACCACACCTAGTTTGCTGAAGTGCTGTCAAAGATTTCATTCTGTTTTATAGGCCTTAAATACCACACTGAAGTGCCAAAAGACAAAGATAACAGGATTCTGAATGAGGCTTGTGTAGGTTAGGCACTGATTTCCTGTTACACACCTATAACTTTCTTGGGGGTTACATGCATACTCCAGGGTGCTACAGACTAACAAGTCACTGCACATCCACTGAGCCAAATCAGCTATCTTTATGCATACCCTTGGCCCGTGGCAAATATGAGATGAACAAATTAGGCTTTTAGCCTTCCTTCACTGTGGGCTAAATGAAGTCAAATGATCTTGCATAGGCTGTGGGTTGAAAGCATGTTACACACTGTAACTGCCCGTGTCCCTGGCTGGTTGTGTGCATTTTTAATCACTGCATCTTTGAAGACACTTTGCCCTTGTAAATCTGTGCCCTGTAAAATGAGCTCATCTGTGGCCATGGTGCAGGAATGGGGGTGTTCAGCCTTTCCCCAAAGGCACTGAATGGTGGCAGCTGTCAGAGGGTGGAGATCCAGCCTTCCAAGGACTGCTGGTGACATTCCTGACATGACTTTATCAAATGATCCCAACTCCTTTTATCATCTGGATATCCTGAAATCTTAACAAGAACAAGCGTTTCTCCATCCCATTGCTGGCACAACTGCTTCTGAATACCCAGCTTCCCTCTTCTAAGTTTGCATTTTTATTATATGACCTTTTCCTCCAAGCAAGCAATGAGGTTTTAAAGAGAGCAATAGCAAATTGCAGTGGAGGAAAGTAGATAGAAAATGCTAAACCACTTTCAGAATATGCAGCTTTTTAATCGCCTTCCCATATTCAGTCAAAGTAATGAGATTTCTTGTTTATATTTGCAATCAGCAGAGGCACCTGACTGTGATGAGAAGCCGGACATTTCTCTCCTACAAACAGGTAAAATGCATTCACATTTTTATCAGCTTCCAGTGTATTGGTTTATTTATGGCACAGAAACGGTTTTCAGTGCTCATGGTATGCCACATACAAGCAGGTAATTGTACACAGGACCCAGCTATCTTGAAGTTTTCAGTGGCCTATGTTAAAAAACAAATGCATCAGAATCTTACCATTTCCCCTGTATTTTGTATCCATAAAACCTCAACGTTTAGGGTAGCAGCTAAGCTAATAAGTTACCCTTCCAGCGCCAGGATTGTGCTTACCCCTGGTATTTCTGGGAGGTTTCTGCAAGGGACGAACACAGTCATTTGTAGCATGTGCTCAGTTGTCCAAGGTATTAGCAATCATGTTGGGTTCGCAGAAGGATTGCAGAGATGGTTTTGTGCTAGTTCAGTGTTGGGTTGCTTTTCCTTGAAGTGCAGCCACCCTCGAAAGCCTGACAGCAGCTGCACAGCAGCTTAGCTGGGCAGCTGGGTGGGCTGGGAAGGAAGGTTTTTGCGTGCTGTTGCACATGGTGTTGAAATCAAGATGGGCTGAGACTGAAATTTGAAGCACCCTCTCATTAAAGAGTCAGTTCATCAACAGGTGCCCTGATGGTAGGAGCTGAGCTGCCGCCCTCTGAAGATAACAGTGGGGCCAGAGTGTGGGGAGAGTAAGTGGGGAATTTCTCTGCATTGCAAAGTCATTTCCCTGTAATTTACATGTTATCCCCAAAGCTAAATTAAAAGGAGGGGGAATCTTGCACAGACAATATCATGGATTATGGTGCATTCTTATGTTTCTAATGTCTGACAACAAAGGGTGGTTGGAGATCAGCAGTGCTATTGCTGTGAAGAACAGGACAGCATTGCTGAGCTGAAGCCGTGCTACCTGGAGGCTATGGGGATGGACAGGAGAGTAGCAATACTATCACAGCATCTTGTGCAAGGGCCTCCTAATCTCTCTTACATAGGGGCTGGAGAGAAGGAGCTCTCACACACTGCTGCTGTGTGCTGGAGCAGCAGCTGCCAGCCGTGGAGCACTGCCGGTTGTAATCCTGCTGTCGGAGCACGTGCAGTTACTAAGGAATAGGACCAGCAAAGCAGTTGGGAGGACAAGCAGCTATAGTCTGGTTCTGGCATGGGCCCAGGGGGGCTGGGAGCGCGCGCTGCCTGGGAGCCGCCGCGCTGCTTTCTTGGCACGGCTGTGATAATAGATGCAGGAAGCTCTGGTTTGAAAGGTCTCTTCCAAGTGACATCCTCTTCGTTGCTTTTATCAGGGAGGGAAGCAGTTCTGGTGCAAGAGGACCCTACTAAAGGTTGCTGATGCGACGCAACGTTACCTTTTCGTTAGTCTGGTGATTGTGTTAAGAATTACCGGGTTGTTGTGCTGTTCTTTGAGCGGTGTCTAGTTACTACTCGTGTTGTACATCTCTGGTGGTGTGCTGAGGTGGTTCTGGTAGTGAAAGTAGTCCCTTTCCACTTCACAACAGATCACCACTGTATTCTGCTTGCCTGTACACCTCTGAGCATCCATGCATGCAGTTTTTGGGCTGACATGCTTCTTTGCAGTGTATACTTCATACTATCCATGGAAGGACTCCTAAATAAACGACACTGCAGTCTGCAATGCTGGGGGAGGTGATGCTCATCGGCTGTAAGCCAAATATTTGGTTCCCACCCATTACTATATATGTGCAAGTGCCTCTTTATAGCACGTATACATGTAATATCATACTGTTCTTGGAAACAAACGATTTAAAGTGATAGTTAGACAGTGTAATGACAGTAATTATGATAGAGAGCCAAAATACAGATGCTTTTTATCAGGGGCTGTAGCAAAAGAGGTGGAATGTAACTTTCACAGGGGTCTTTCCCTGTCAGCATAGCTGGTTTTGTAAAGGGGTGGTCACTGACAAGTTCTTCAAAGAGAGCCTTTATGTGGTTTATTCAGCTGTTTTCTTTGTTTAGCTTGAAGAATCATTGGGGAAGAGTCTTTCTGACTGTGTTTGTACAGTACTTGGTGCAGTGGGCCTTGGTTGCAGGTATTAGCTAACAGCAGATAAATCACGACCTCATATTGCACCAGAGAAGGGTTAGATCGGCTATTAGAATTATAGAATTATAGAATAGTTAGGGTTGGAAAGGACCCTAAGATTATCTAGTTCCAACTCCCCTGCCATGGGCAGGGACATCTCTCACTAAACCATGCCACACAAGGCTATGTCCAACCCGGCCTTGCCAGCGATGGAGCATTCACAACTTCCCTGGGCAACCCATTCCAGTGCCTCACCACCCTTACAGTAAAGAATTT
>JASSUY010006577.1:0-18258 GCA_032466535.1 Forpus xanthops
GTCCCTGCCCATGGCAGGGGGATTGGAACTAGGTGATCTTAAGGTCCTTTCCAACCCTAACTATTCTATGATTCTGTGAGGTTTTCAACAAAAACATACAGCCTTCCCTCCTCTCAGATCACTGGGTACTGGACCCAGTCCTTTGAGGCTGAAAACGAATGAGAGAAAACTAACAAAATGCTGTTGGTTAATGTCAAAAACTTATCAGACAGTGTAAGAGATCAGAGGTAAAAGCTGAAATGCACAGCACAGGCACAACCACTGCCAGAAGACAGGGTGGCTCAGAGAGCAGCAGGTGCTCCAGTGGGTACTGTTGCTTGTTAATGTGCTTTTAACTTTACTTTTTTTTTACACTAAATGGGGAAAAGGGCAGGTGGGAGAAGCTGTCTAAGTATCTTCCACTAGGGGTGTTTGCAAGAACTTAGCCAAAGAAGTAGAAGGAGGAAAGGCTCATATCACACCAAAAATGCTGTAATACCACATTATGTTGAGAACACTCATTTTCCAAGGAAAACATTCCTCACAACTGCACACTGCAAAGTGGTTTTAAACTGTGTACTGGGACAAATAATAGCAATTGCCATGTGAGCGTGTTTGCAGCACTTGGGTGTGGAGGGAAATAAAAGGTGATATATGCTTTGACAAGTGCCCATGTTTCAGAGCTGTCCTGTTTTTCACATCATATTAGGACTTATGATAGTCTCTTCAGCTGGCTGAGATGTCTACCCCATGCTATGGAGTCCAGCAGTAGTCTTTTCTGGGACTTCTTCCCTCCCTCACAGTGCTGTGAAGCAATGAAGGAACAAGTGTGATGCTATCTCTGCTTCTGAGTAGCATGAGAAAGAGCACAGGGTCATTAATTTGGAGCCAGATGTCCTATCCCAGCCATACATCTAATGGCTTCCAAAAGTCTTCTGCCTGCAAGGAGTGTTTTCAGGGCAAAACAGCAAAGTACCAGACTGCCATGTGGTTTGACCACTCTGATGTAGCAATTCCAGCTTTTTTTAATTTTACTACCTAAGTGCTCAAGTTGCTCTTATAATTCATGAGGAAAGGTAGGTGCCTCTTCAAGGCCTCAGGAAAGACCCTCTTGCTGCAGACTGGGAGCCAAGTTAGAGGGACAGAGAAGAGTTAGGTACACAGAAATGTATTTCATACAAATGCAAATTTTCAGCTTTCCTGCAGCCAAGGGCAGCTTACATTTGTTTAGGAAGAGTGAAAGTGCAGCCCTTACAATAGAGTGGGTATTTTAAAACTATAAATTGCTGCTCCGTGACATGGAAAATGAGCAATTTTTATAGACTACAAGAGTTTTAATTTAGAAGGGGGGAAAAGAGATATCAAGCTAAGAGTTGTCTCTTCCATGAGAAATTACAATATTCTGAGTTGTAGCACCATGGCTATGGGAAGAAATTCTGCAGTCCAGCTGCTAGATGAAACCGCAGCCTTACTGCAGTCGGAATTAAAACTCCCATGTATTATTAAGATCGTGGGATTTCTTGATATCCTTGCAGCATTCTGAACTTTTTTGGGTTTTCTCCTTGAAAAGGATGACGTTTCTAGAGTACACCACACATTTGCAATTTGGTTGTTCTTACAAGAATCAGACTTCTAGTGAGCAGCAGGTTTGATTGCTTAATGGAAACCTGAATTTGACAGGGAAAGGGACAGAAAGCTGCTATAGACATCAGACAGCAGTAACTCAAGAGCTTCAGTAACCTAGAAAAGCTGAAGGATTTACCTCACACACTGGTACCCTTGCAGGGAGGCCACTTAATGTGCAAGTGACTGCCATCATTAAGTAGATGGATTTCTTTGTTAGTGTTCCTGTAATTTCTCTGTACCTCAGTTGTATTCAGGAGATCTCATATTTTTTCCCCTGATGGCTAATTTAACAGCCTGAAATGCTTTGTTTCATTCTCACCTTGGATGTCATTATTTTTAGAAAGAGACAAGCTGAATCAGGACTGTGCAATTAAGCTGTTCAATCTGTAAACAGACTAATAATACATTGGTAGATGGAGAAAGCTGCTGATACAATTAAACAATGTTTTCTATAAAACTACAGCAAGTCCTAATTTTTTTCCTAGTCACATATTTTTCAACTAGGCATTTTAATAACCAACCTTTATAAATTCATTAGATGAAACTTCCTCTCATCTTATTTTCATATGTGTTTCTAATGCATGAATCTATGTCTTTCCTCAGTACCTCATTTCCTTTTATTTCTTTCTCCTTTCATGTTTAAACCTATAGCATACTTTGTCCTAATCCAAATTTTACTGCCATATATCTACAAAGATAATGTTTTTATCAATGAGGCACACATTGGAGATGAATAGCTGCATGGAATTATACCGACTAAGCTGTGAATAAAAGAAACCTTAGTTGTACTTTGTAGTTAACTTTCTGAATAGTAACATTTACTTTTCAATAGAGGATATTTTACATAATGTAGCCCAAAAGAGAGAAGCTCAAAACAAAGGTACCTCAACTGGTTTGGGGAAGAGTGAGTCAGAGAATTACAGGAAGCCATGAGGGCTTTCACATTTCAGGTGTTCACTAGCTATTAAGAGGGAACAGCTGAAGCACGAGGGTTGATTTTGGTGGCCACTAACAAAAAGCAGAGAGCTTCCTGGTGCTTTTATCTCACAATTCTGCTCCAATACAAATTAACCCTGTGAAGGTTTTTTAAAAGTCAAGGCAAGCGTATATGAGTATGCTGCGCTTGGATGATGAGATGATGTCTGAGTGCAGTCTTACCACCTCCAGCCAAGTCTGCTATTGCAAGTACCATGTGCAGCAAAGCACACCACAAAGCTGGGCATTGGGATAATGCTTTCCTCTAGATCAAGAGAGTGTATGTCAGAAGATTATATTATAAAATAAATTGTGAGTACTGGAGGTGCTTCTGAGCTAATTACAGTTCCTACAACCTGTTTAATTTAGTTGGTACCTAAAATCCTGACCATTCTAAGTCAGAGATAAAAGTGCTGCGAACCCCAGCTGTCCCAGGAGCCCACTGACCATCTTTGCTGCTCCCACCAGGGCAAGTTGGGTTTGATGGTGGCTTTTTGTGTGATGACAAGCCACAGTGGCAGAGGGACTGCATTTCACCGCAGGTAAGGTGATACTCTCTTCAGACCCTGCGCTTCTCAAGACAAGACTGGCACAAGCAGACAATTTGGCATTTTTAGAGCTAAACTGTAAAGCCACACTATGTTGAGAATCTGAGGTTGTAAAGTCAGCTGCTTCCAGGCAGAGTGATGGGCAAAAAAATTGAATGCTAGCACAGAGATGGGCAGATTGGGGATCCATTCTCGAGGGCTAAGGGTTAAAGAGGGCTGCCCGTCACGCTCCAAACACATGAATGATGATTTGCACCCCAAGGAAATAAAGGAGAAAGAAGAATTTAAACTGTATAAGTTTATCCAGCTCCTGGACACCACAGTGAGTTATTGCCCCTTACTCTGGGTGGACTGTGGGATGACAAAACAATAATTTGCTAAAAATTAAGCAAGATGTTTCATCTGAATATGAGAAGAATGCATGCAATGGCTTTAAAATGCTAATAAAATTATTACTATACTGCTTGAAAAGCTATTTGGAAACCTTGGCAAGTACAGTGTACAGAAGCACTATGCTATAAATAAGTAGAAACTGGATTGTTCAAAGGAGAGTGCAAGGACTTGCGTATATTTTTTGAAGCATCCTGCAGACCTCTGTGGCAGGATTACATTCTCTGTTAATTCTGCAGCCTGGTTTGTTTCCTACAAAATTCCATACTGCAAGG
This sequence comes from Forpus xanthops, assembly GCA_032466535.1. NCBI lineage: Eukaryota > Metazoa > Chordata > Aves > Psittaciformes > Psittacidae > Forpus > Forpus xanthops. Next base: position 3,794 of record JASSUY010006577.1, read on the forward strand.
ATAGCAGAAGTGTTCTGAAAATGTATCATGAATGGGTATCAGCTCTGCTCAGAGTCTCTACAGATACACAACCATATATGAAAATCAAGCATTTGTTGAAAAATTAAAGTAATTCTATCATAGTCAATGAGACACTGTCTTTATCCTAAGCTGATGTTTTCTACTAGAAGAGCTTTAGGTGGAATGCGCCTGGGACTTTTCAAGCAGAAGAACAGGGATCAAGACAAGATTAACTAGGATGAGGAAAACCTTGGACTATACATCAGCCTCTGTGCCTTTCTGGATACAAAAAGAAGTGGATTACAGATGCACGACCTATTATTCAACAGGCATAAATGCTTGCTAGCATTTACTCAAACTCCATTAAGTGAGCTGCATTTCATGGCTAGTGACTAATCCACTACTTTTTCTATAACTTTATAGAGGTAACTTGGAAAATACTTTCAAATATACTATGAATTTCTTTGTCTTTGTGAGCTGCTAAGACTGCAAAGAAATTGCTACACTTTCTAAGCGTGAATTAAGAGAGAACAGGGATTTTTTTTTTTGTCCAATGACTTTTACATGTTCCTAGTTTAGCTGCTACTCTAAGAGTGGTAGTTTAAAAAAAAAAAAAAGGCAAGCACAGCTACACTCGGTCATAATGTTTGGTAAGTAAGAGGCCTTACTACATAGAGATGCAATGAAAAAAACCCTACCAAAACCCAACACAGAACTGTAGTTTTAACAATCTTACAGTTCTAAAACTCTGAAAAAACACCATGTGGTTCAGGTTTTAAATGGTGGTTTCAAACTCATTACAGTCTTCTGTAAACACAGTGAAGACAAGGATATTTCTGAAGTGGTCATGAGTTTGTTTGCAGAATTGTAAGAAAAAGATGAGAATTTGGCTGCATATGTTGCTTTAAATGGAAACTGTTGCATGAGTCTGATTTTAGTATGGGAAATTACTTTCTCAGACATATGTTTGGGGTTTTTTAATAGATTTCAGGTTGTTTAATCTGCTTTGTAAATTGAAATATTGAGAAATGGCACATGAGAAATAGTTATTTTCAGATTCATCCACTATTTTACAACAAAAGCCTACTGTATACTTTTTGTCCTCCTTATTTGATAGAGAGCCAGAAGCAAAATCTGCTTGCAAAACTCAACACTTGAGCAACCATGTGGCCATCAGTGTATTCAAAGGGATTTACCACAATTAACTAATGAGAATAGATACTCTGTGCATTTAATTGACGCCCACAGCAAATGTACAGGCACAGTATGTGTAACAGTTTTCCCTATAATGCTTAACATGTTAGAAGTGCTCACCAGCCCTCATTTTCTGTCTGGTGCTTGATGGTCATTGATATTCTCCTACAAATAGGAAGTAGATAATCTCTGCTTTTCTTAAGGTACAACTGGCTATTTAAATTAAATTGGTAACATCCCCCACCTTACAGCAAAACACTGAGTAGTTTTCCCAGCTTTCCTTTGCCAAATATTAAACTGACAACACACTGAATATTCAATTAAGTGGGACATTACCTCAGCTCACTTAATGCTTTTAAGTATCTGGAGGTTATTCTGAATACTCCTGGATTATCTCTGGGAGCTGTAAAGGATCTTGCTGTAGCCCATACTCAGGTGCATGTTCCTTCTCTCAGCCAACATTGTCATCAGCCCTATTGCTCTTTTCAGGATACCAATCAGAAAAGCTATTTCTTCTCACAAGTGCAGACTTTCCTGTTGAAACAAATGCTCATAATTTCAGGCAGCTACTGAAATCAGTCTGAAAAATGCCATGTCAACTAAAATGCATTGTAGTGACAGATGTGGAGCTAAAAATACCAGTTTGACAATTCTTTGAAAGTCAGATCCTACTGAGAGATAGATGTATTGCAGGCTCAGTCCTCCTGGGCACAAGTCTGGGCACAAACATGGACTAGTGAGCAAGAAACGTACTCTGAGCTAAGAACCAAGGTCTGGAGAGAGGTGAGGCTGGACTATCCCACTACTCTCAGGAGCATGATCCTTTCGGGTCTGGAGCAACACAGAGCTAGAACAGCAGCAAAGCACAGTCTTGTTTCATCCTCTGTACCAAGGATTTGGGTCCCCATCCCCTGGGGATTCCCTTGTGGAAGGAGAATCTGCTACTGTCCACTTCAAAAAGCCACAGGAGATATAGCACAAAAGCAGACAGCTCTACCCTCCATAACTCATCCTCATGCCATGCTAAGATGTGTTCCATCATGAGTAATATAAAACTTCAGTCTCTCTGGCCCAGGCAAACTTCTGGGCCCCAGTTACTACATCATTGTATTACAAATGTTTAGCCAAGGAACTTACCTTATGTTTCTGCCTCTAAAGATGCTTGCTTTCATTAAGCATCTCTCTCAAGCACTATTTGATCTTCCTTGCTGTTTTACTCCTATGATGTTTCTCATTCCTGTACCTTTGCTGCAAAAGAATGTGACAGGCTGCTGTAAGCTGGGCATCAGCTTTTTTCCACTGAAAAAAGATTGACTCTTTTTTAATTTAAATTTTTTACTATTCTGCCTTAAAGTCAAGCCTCTCCACTTCATCCAAACCATTTAATCATGCAACATTTTTGTCTTTTTTCGCTGGTACAGTTACTAACACATATAGAAAAAAATGCTGGATCTTGAATTCCTTGATAACATGTTCTCAGATTTTCAGTGTCTCTCCAGAAAGCTGTAATTAAAAATAGGGAGAGGAATTGCTTTACAAGCCTCAGTGTCTTCTGACTATTTTCTCTCACTAATGCCAGGTTTAATGCTTGATGGGCCATTTCAGTGTTTGCAAAAAAGACACTAAAAAAATGCATCGGCCAGCTTCACCAAATCATTGTGTCAAACCTATAAAAAGTTACCCTACCAATAAATGTAATGAGAATGAACTAAATAGCTTTCTACTGATGTAAAAGGCTTATATTTCCAGACAGAGCAAGGGATATTGTTATACCACACTACTGGCAAGCGTCTGCTTTCGTCTGTCATTTTCCTTCTCTGAGCCCTGATTTTATTATCATATTGCTGTAATGAAAAGCACAAATCATCTGGACAACAATTGCAAGGAGCCATATCTCACTGCTCTGATGTCACCAAATTGCTATATTTCAAGGCTTTGTCATCATATAACTTTTGTGAAAAATACCAACTAGTTTGAGGACTAGCATGCAAATAACAGGAGCTGGCTACATGAGTCTCCTCTGAGTCATGTCAGATAATTCAACCCTGCCTTTGCCTGTGCCCTTCACCCCTGGCTGACTGCAGCAGCTTCCTGCACAGCAGCTCCCTGTAGAGCCTTCTGCGCTTCTCTGTCAGGACCAGGGGCTGAGGCTAGAGATTTCCCCAGTGGGAAAGTCAAACACTACAGCACAGCAGGGAAACTACTGTTCTTCCCGTAGTTTCACACACTGTGAACAAGTGTTTCATTGCTGTAGCTCTATTTATAATCCAATTACTTTATGCACTGATCCCTTCTATCCAACAGCAGGAAATTCTGTTTTCTGAATTGCACACTTTTATTGCAACTTGTATGAAAAATTCCCACAGCAGAAATAGTGCTGTGATAGTGTAGCTTTTTTTTCGGGTTCAATTCCATCTCCTTTAAATTAAGAAGCCACTGGACTGGAGCACTAACTCAGCATTGTTTCAGCCTTTTGTCAATATTCATATTGCTTCCCAGCAAACTAAGCCCACTCATATGGTAAGAAACAGCTGTGAGCAAATCTTATTTGGGTCTTTGTCTAAAAAGCCAAAGGATGGTGATTTAATCTGGAGAAACTGAATGACCTTGCTTTAAAAGGTAGCTAAACTTTAATGTCTTTAGATGAAACATTCCAGAAAGAGCTAGTGATTGAGATATGTAATGTGATATCTGGAAAACTGACCCCAATTCCTGGTTACTGACCCTCATCTTACCTGTTATTGCTGCAGAAAGCTCAAGTAGCTAGCTGTGCAAAGGCAAGTGTGAACACACTCAGGCTCTGCCGAACGTAATGATGTATTTCTAATAAGAAGAATTAGGTGGGGAAAAATATGACAGTTTGTGTTTTGGAAAATTTTGCAAGTAGTTGCTTCGTTAAAAAAAACAGTCCAAAACTATATAAAACCCCAATGTTTCATTCTTTGCAAATCCTTCTAAATTATACTATTATAAAAAAATGATATTTTGGGTTGAGATTTTTCGTCGTGTAAGTTGTTATAGGTGCATGTAAGGAAGGTATTGCTGCTTACATTACTGTGCTGCTTCAACAGAAAGATGGAGTCACAGGAGCACCAACAAATTCTCACCTGTAAGAGGAATGTACGGTAAGAAAAGGTAATGAGAAAGAGCAATATAAAAACCTTCACTTTAAAAGCTGTATCAGGCTACCCTTACTCAGGTGGCTCTCCAGGGGCTATGTGTGTCAGCAAGGTAGGCACAATCCTGCCATCAGTAGCTGCTCGATCAGTGCTTTCCTTTAAGAAGGCATCTTGGGTCATCACTGCAGAACCATACTGTTCTTGCTGTTTATAAAGCAAAACCTCTCATATCCAGATATTTATGGCATGATATGAGCTCTAAGCAGTGTTGTGGGTTTTTTTTGTGAAGAAGTGACAGTGATATTTGTACACTATATGGTTGTAACAACAATCGGCATTTAAAATCTATAATCTCAGAACATCAGTGTGATCCTTAATGCATAGATCCGTTAACAGAAATACTTCTGTGGCCAATGAAGCATTGAAAGCTAGAGGCTTATTTTGGACTGAAATATGGGACAAAAGCAACTGGGTCTAATCACCAATAAAGGCTCAAAATCTGCAACCTCACCTTGAAACATAAGAAATCTTGCTGCACACATTCTCATTATGGTCAGTCTGTAGAAGCCAATTAGGTGGTGTTCAGAAAATAATTTCTTTAAAGAACTACATATTGAGGTAGCTAATCAGGTGAGTGTTCAACATCATGTATTCCTTTCTGGACTACAACCTGGATTTGTCCCATCTCATTCTGTAGACTCCTTCTGAAGATTTTCCTCATGTACAAAAACCGAATGAGGTTCAACACATACCCATAGAGATGCTGCTCTGTCCTTTATTCAGGCATCTATAGTCAGAGGTGGGGCAATGATATTTCATTGCCTCAACAGCTTTGATCTCACACCTCAAGGAAAAGTACCTTGTGCTATAAATTACCTTCAGGGTTTTTTTGTTGAACTGTTCTTACTTTTTTATTGCTGATAAAAATATGTAAATTTTCAGGAAAAGATGGTAAGTGAATCTCACTCCAGAAATGTGTATTTATCTGAGGGTAACTTCCATTTCCACTAACTCAAAGTGATTAGTATGACTGTTCATATTTCCTAAAAATAATTCACACATGCCTATAGAACTAAGGCTTTGTCTTTTCATTCAGATGTTATTGTAATGTGTGCATACACCCAGTTACCTATCTATACACACCTGCACATATAGCTTGCACTGTATTGAATATATAAATACATTGACAGCACTCTCAAATTTGCTTACTCATGTCACCCTTTGCAGCACAACAAATAGAAATAGCATTAGTACTGATTTTATGTCAGTGCTATAAGTTTGAGTATAACCAATAAAAAATATTGCATTGTGGCAATATATTGTGTTATAAAAGAGGTAGCTGCTGTGCCATTCTCAGCAATGTTTCTGCCAAATTCCAGAACTGTTCCATGGTAGGTGTGCTCTAAGGGGAGGCCAAATTGTTGCATTAAAAATTTAGATTATCAAGGTTTAAAATTCCATTGAATAATGTTATTTAAATCGTTATTTAAGAAAGAAAAAGAATCTTTAAGAAAACACAATTGAATCTGATTTTACATGCAAATTTTTTCTTGTTAGTTCTTTAACTAAGTACAAGGAGTATTGACTTTCTTAGTTCTTGAATGTTGTAAAGGTACTCTAGTGGCCATTTTTGTGTTTGTTATATTCAGTACAAAGCTTCTTGCCTTTATAAGACACAAGATCAGGTACCCAAAACCAGATTCTACCCAAGTTAGGTCAATGGGGACTTCACCATTGATTCTGCTGGAAGCAGAATTAAGCTTTTATGCGTTGCATTCTTATCTGTGAATGACTAAGCTATCAATTTGTGTCAGCACCTCTCTCAAAGTTGATTGAAGACCAAGAAAATCTTTTTTCACAAACCCAAATCTTTCATCACAATATTTGAAAAATCTATGCAACTATTGCCATCATGAATACCACCACTGTTTTACAAAGATACCCTGAGGCCGCTTCAGGAAGCAGAAAATACAAGTGGAAGGAGAATGGTGGGAAACACACAGCCATGTCTCTGAGGCATGTGCAACTTCTGGAGGTTAGTCAGAAGCAGGCAGAAGGAAATACTGAACTGGTCACCAATACAAGTCTTCAGTCTCAGAGATTTCATTAATTCATTTATGCATAATCTGTGCCCTCATGCAGTTGCTCTTTGGGCAAGTGAATATGGTTGCTTCTATGTTCAGTCAAGAATAATTAGATTACAAAGGATAATCTCAAACCTATAAAATGAGTAAATGCAAATTCTATTATGAAAACTAGAAAAGCTAAAATTGTACGTTTTTTTCTGTGTATTCCTATAATACAAAGAATCTGCACATCTTCTGGTGGTGCATCAAGTGATTCAGCAAGTACTTATGTGTGTTTTGTTTTATTTCTGTTACTACACAAGGGCTCAGTGTGTGTCTGCAAGACATCATGTCCTGTGTTGGTAAGGACTCTACCTGACTGGGAATTTAGCCTCTCTAGTATTCTATACTGATTTTAGACAAGTGAACTGAAGAAACACCCTAACAGAAATTCTTCTGTTAGGGTGTTCTGAATTTTATGACTGTATATTATTACACTTGTCCTCAAGAAAGCTCAGCCTTTATTCCTAAACTAGGAAATGAAGCTGAAGGTCTTTCCCCCAGTTTTTAAGGTACCCCTTCAGAGACACTTTCAAACACTGCAAATACTATGGATACTTCTGGCTTTTGGCTTTGGTGAAGCATAAAGCATCATTTACATGTTAAATACATACAGACACCGCAATTCTTCCTAAGATATCTCCTGTTACACTTAATTTGTTTCAAACAAAATTATAGTGTCCTCTCCTGATGCTTGGTGGTCACAGCCCAAAAAATTAGAAGGTCTGTTTTTAATCTCTTTAAGGCAGAAATGTGCTGTCCTTTAGTGAAAGCAGATGGGAAAAGCCTGGGATTCCAGGCAATTACACACACATAGTGATCCAGAAATATAGCAGCTAACAATGTTAAACTCTTTCAGCCTGCTGAAATGGATGAGCTTCTTTAAGGGTAGACTCAAAAGAGTAATATTTTTCAAGTTAATGGATTACTACCCTTGACAGTCACTTCAAAAGAATATGAACTTAAGGAAAACATAGCCTGAAGGCAATACCTCTTGGTACATGATTATTTCCATTCTTAGCATCTGTGATGACCCAACATTGTAATTGGGCACACTCATGGAGAGTGACCTAATCATCCAGTACCTTGCCTCCACCATGCCCACTAAAATCTCTTTGAGACATGAAAAGTTTTGTAGCCTCAGCAGCAGCAAAGGACTTGTGCTAACACTGCATGATCACATCTATTAAAAGTAATTCTAATCATTAAACACCAAGCATGGCAAGCAAGAAAAGGGGAAAATACAGTGAAAGATGGCAAACATATGAGATTTAAGTTATCTTTGCAGCCTTTTAACACTGAGCTGTCATGGGCTATTCATACAGTTCATATAAATTAAAGCATACTAAGAGTTCTCTGGGATGTAGAGTTTTGTGGACTGCTAGTGAGTAACACAACATCCTCATATCCTTTATATCAAGCAGCCCATTCCGGTCCAACATAGTGTCCATATCCAGAGGTTATGTCTTATGGCATACCCATGCTAAGCTTGTACTGATTCCTACTCTGAAAGTTGATCAAGATTTTTACTTTTGTGCTCCTCTAGATCTGCTTGTAGATGCAGAAACTGAAATGAGAGTGCCCTAGAGCTGCCTCCAGTACATTTCTAGGAGTTCGGCAAATTCGCCTGCAAAATCAGAGCTGTGGACGGTATGACTACATTCCTTACTCCTTAATCCCACAGAAGCATTTGAAGTCTGTCAACAAGGTTGCTATTCCAGATTATTATTTAGGAGATGCTGAAATTATAGGTCAGAAGTGTAAGTCAATGTGTTAAGGATCACTGCTAGATTTCCAAGAAAGCAGCTTTCTGAAAGAAGGATAACTGATCTCCATACATGAGGGATTTTACATCTGGTTTTAAGCCCCTCTTTCTCCAAATAGTTTTGAAAGTTTATCTGCAGAAGGGTTGGGATGAGCTGGGATGAAATGAAACACCTTTTTATATGTAAGGGCATTTCAATGTTTCTGGTTCTTCTTAATTTCAAATAAATTGAAATAATCAATTTTAATGAAATGAAATCATTTCATTCAGGAATAGCCAAAAAAAGAGCATCCTGAGGATAACCACATAGGGATTTTACCACCAACAGTCAATAGAAAATTGTGAAACAACTGCAGGTTCTAACAAATCTGTAGCTGGCAATAATGTGATGTGATCAGATGTACAGTAAATAACTAAATCAAGGTCTGGATGCTGCTCCATTTCCTCTTTGAGCAGTGGCCAGTAGCTGTTTACCATATGACCGAAAGGCACAGGTAGGCTGCATTTTTCATTCTTCATGTTCTTTCAAGGATTTCCATGCTTCTTTCAAGGACTTGCCATCAGCTATGACATTTATTGTGTGATTATGCAGTGCTGGCTGTGATGCCAAAGCTGGCTTCCGAAGTATCGCCCTGGAGCCTCTGGTGACTACTTTAAACATTTCAGTTACCTGTTTTACATCATAGCCTCAAAACCAACCATAACTTCACAAATTAGAGGCAGTAAATTTCAGTGTAACATTGCAACACTTGTTCATGGCTGTTACAAAGAAAGGAAGGAGCTTCTTAAACCAGCTTCCTACTGGAGCAAGCACATAGGCTTGACTTGCTTCCCTGCAGAAATACCATCCATTAGGCACTACACAGTGAGAGTCCTGGGCTTTTTACTGATTGGGAGCAATCTAGAAGTCCAGTCAGTCTGAAATGTGGTGCACACTTACAGCAACCTATAATTTGAAGGAGAATGCTTCCCTGCTTCTCACAGTTTTGCCATGACCCAAATACAATGGGTTAATTGGTTTGCATTGAACTTAGGACTGTTTCTTGTTTAAGGCAAGGCCACATTTGCTTCATTAATCCTTTGCAGAAGTGTCTACTGAATCCTGAAGTTTATTTTCACTGAGGTCTCTGTCACACTTGAGTCTTTTTCCCAGTACAGGGAATTGCTGTGTTTCCCCATATGGCTTCCACATCTCTGGAGTATATTTTTGTCTGTAGCTCTACATATATATGTTCTCCTACTCTACCCTACCCTTCATTAAAATAAACGTGTGTACCATAAGATCTTCCTCATGTAGCCAGTGTTTTCTTGGTATGTATGTCAATTGCAAAGAATATTCTGCCATTCTCTATATGCTTCCTATAGAACAGCTCTGCTGTTGTGTCCATGCTCAGCTGTATAAAGTACCTGCTGGGCACGAAAATACTCAAGTTTGTTCATAACTTTCTGAGAAATTGAACATTCCTAACAAAAGTTAGTATGCCTGGAGATTGGGGATTTGCATGAAACAGTCAGTAAGATACAGGGAGAAGTTCCATCTCTTTCAGGAATTTTAATTCCTACATGAACACCTCAGTTTTAATTCCTACATGAACTATTTTCAGTTTGAATCTGCCACCCTGAGCTCTGCCCTGGAATTAGACATCTGTGTCAGTGCTTTCCCACAAACACGCATTAGATTTGTCTTTTTTCCCAACAGCCTACTTACTTAGGATCTTTTAGAAGATTTGGTTTCAGTGGGGTACTATACCTAAGGGGAATTTCTACCCAAATCTGCCCAAAAAAGCTAAATCCCCACCAATTTCATGTGTAGATACTATATGTGTGCCTCTGCGTGTTTATGTAAAAACAAAGGCACTTAACTGTCTTGAGTAGAAAAGGAAAAACCACACTGAGGGAAGATCTCATTAGAGTCAAGGAAAATTGTCTTGTAAGGTATTGGTAACATGTAAATTTGGTGCTGATTTATGTTAACGTTAAAGTATGTACACTTAATTAGCATTGATTTAAAAATGGAAAATAGTCTCCCAGGATACCATAGAGCAATTCCTTATGTCTTAATTTGCCACAAATACTACTTCAAGAAATGGGTCTTATTAGGGACTAACCTATTTTAGGCAAAAGAAGATGTATAAACTTGAAAGAGACAGAACTTACACTGTATGGAGGAACTCTTAGGAGGCACTGTTAGGCTAATTTTTCTAGATCTCATGTAAAAAGTCTCCTTTAACTGCCTCCGGTGCCAGCCCAAAATGAACAAGGTCCTTCTTTTTTTCCATCTTTCACATTCCAGCCTTTATGTAATGATGGAGGTCTCCACTTGTCCCCAAGAAAGCTCAGTCTTTATTCTTGCACTAAACATATGATTGTGGTAATATCATACATACATAAATACTGAATGAATGGGAAGATTTACAGGGCAAGAATTTATGGCCCACTTCTGTGCTTCCTTTTCCTTTAAAAAGTGTTTCTTTACCAGAAATAGATTTTCATGTTCAGTTCTTCAGCACCTTGACCTTCTCCTTTGGCACTTTTTCATGGGACATCACCCAGTGCAAATGCACAGAGCTGCAAACCTGCTCATGAACAGAGGTGCAAGCAGGTGAAGCACCAGTTAGTGCAAGGAGCCCCTGGTGAATCATGCTACAGAACCATAGATGCTGGAAACAATCAGAGTGTAAGAAGTTGAACTTAGGTGCCACAAATTGTCTTAGCACACGGGAGTTCTAAGGAGGACACAGACACTGGCTGCATTAGGTCGATGAGGATGCACAAAGTTTCCACACTGTAGTGAGCACTTTCTCACTTGAGCAGTCCTTAGGATTCCATGGGCTGTAAACTCTCATTTATCTATTAACAGTTTTCGTAGGTGGCTCAGAACTGCAGATCACTTTGATATTTGGTTTTGTATAAAGGCATTCATACAACCATGACACATTTCAAGATAAAACTGTTAGATAAGATCACATATCTCTACATTGCTATAAGGAAAATATTTATGGATAACATAAGTGAAATGCACACAATTTTTCCCAAGGAAGTGAACACCAGGTTATCATGTACATCTGCTGACAGTAACAGATGGCAGCAGTAATTGTTGTTCAGAAAGTTCATGCTATTTTAATTTTCTCAAGGGCAATACATGGACATAGACATGATGTGTTTCTATATTACCACATTTGTGCACCACTTACAGAAGTGCTGCTGCTTCCCATCTTTGGTGGGGTGACCCCCAAGGCTTCTGCCGTAAGCAGAGAAGAGGGTTAAATGAGCTCCCATGGCTCTGCTCTCTCCTGCCTCTCTTTGCTCTTGCTTGGCCCCTGCTAACCCCACAGCACCAAATGCTGGGCTGACCCCACTGAAAGACAGCTCAGCAGAAAACTATTCCTTTATTTCATTTTTGCACAAAGCAACTCAACTGAATCAGCCTCCCGAAGGGATGAGCATGGATTCTGATAGTCAAGAAAGAGGGGGGTTCTGTACCAGCACCACACTGCCACTGCAACAAAGGTTTTCTTTTAATAGCTGAATACAGATGGAGCAAAATGTGAGCAAGCTTTAGTAATGATGCTTGATATTTGCACATACAGTGGAGGGCACTTACAACAGTACAGATGCAGAGGGGTTGTCAAGGAAACAGACATGTTTTGCTTCAGATGTGCAGTGAAGCACATACTCTAGACGTTCATATAGCCTCATTAGCACTGCATCTGAATACCTCACAGTCCTTAATAATGAATTTTACCCTTGTAACACCTCTGTAGTATAGTGGCACTTTATCCTATTTTAAAGGGTCAAAAGCAAATAGAGCCAGCTGCCTAGTCATACCAGCACGTACCAGCATATTCCAGCAGAAACCTCTGAAATCTAAACAAGAACACAGCAGTTGTACCCATGATCCAGCCAGTGTCATGACTTTGATATGGGTAAACAAAAAATTACCAAGGAAGAACATAAATACAACAGAAGTCCAGTGCCAAGTTAATTTCCAAAGATTTGTGACACTTTCCTCCCCGAATGAAACGTGGGAACATGGGAATGGCTTGGGGCTCTGTACTTCAGGATCAAATAAAGGTGTAGGAAAAATCTCTTACCATAAACATAATCGTAAATGTATTTAAAGTATCAAAGGAACTCTAGAGATAAGGCAATGAGCGGACATTATTCATCAAAATCCAACTTTTGTCATGCTGCATTCAGTTCTGCTTTCAAAACAACACCAGTTGCCTGTAAGCTTGGAAGAAAAGAAAGTGTGGGAGGGCTTCCCTTTCTAGGGAAGATGAAGGAAAGCCCCAGTCATAGGCAAATACACCATCTGATATGCTCCCCAATGTTCAGCCTGCAATTTCCTTACTCAATTTTATTCTCCAGTCTATCACATGCCCAGCAAAGTTTGTTCTTATCAGAATAAAGAAACAATTAATGCAATCATTATTTCTCATTATTCATATAATAGCAATTGCTATGCTGAGACATGCATAGATTCCTTGTGAAGAAGGAACAGTGCAGGGCTCTCAGGGTAAGCTGTGGCTGGCAGGTGATGGCATGAAAACACAGGCCACGGTAACAAGCTTTCAGGCTGTTGTTGTTTAAGCCCAGCTGTAACTCAGAACCACGCAGCTGCTATCTCACTCCTTCCCTCTCCTCCCAGGATGGACCGGGAGGAGAACCAAAAGAATGTAACTCCCATGGGCTGAGATAAGAACACTCCAATAACTAAGGTATAACACAAACCATTACTGCTACCATCAATAATAATAATGATAAGGGAAGAGAATACAACTGCTCACCACCTGCCAACTGATACCCAGCCCAACACAGCAGTGATCTAGCCCTTCCGGGTAACTGCTCCAGTTTATATAGTGGGCATGACATGCTGTGGTATGGAATACCCCTTTGGTCAGTTTGGGTCAGGTGTCCTGTCTCTGCTTCCTCCCGGTTCTCCTCCTCCCTGGCAGAGCATGAGGCTCAGAAAGTCCTTGGCCAGAGTAAACATTACTGAGCAGCAACTAGTTTTTAACCAGTGCACTGGTTAAAAATCAAAAGCCCATGTAACTTGTAACAAAACAATTTGAGGCAAAGACTTGTTTCAAACACAGCTGTTTAATGTATGGCACCAAGAGCAAAAGACATCCTTTTCTTTGTGCCCAATGAGCTCACTTATCCCTCACTCCCCGTTCTCTGAAGTTCTCTTTAAAAGAAAAATGTGTTAACTATGAAGGCAAAGGATGCCAACAGAAGATAAAGAGATTGTTCTAACTACTTCAATTATGCCTACAGTAATTTCTCTATCATTTACCTGTTGCATTACCTGCATTCATCTTATGAGCCCATGTGTCACTAGGCCAGCAACACCTCCAACCAAATGAGCAGCCATTTGTCAAAACTTTCTCCAAGGCTGGAGATCTGCCTTTTTACTGCTCATATCAGCTAACTATTATTGCCACTTTTATAACTGATAAGCCAAGGCAGTGATAAATAAGACCTTCCCCTGCTCAGAGCTTTCCACTGTAATGAAACAAAATCCTCTCTAGTAGTCAAACCTGCTACTGGCAGCCTTGTTGAGCACAGAAGTGCTATCAGCACTCAGCAGCCCTAAAAACAGAAGATTTCTTTCCTGTGTCTGTTTTACAACAGGTTGCTTCAGCCCCTCATTCACAGCCTTCCCTGGCTGACAGGGAATAAAACTGCATGGCCACACGCTGCAGTGGGCAGCGCCCAGCTTGGCTTCCTCCTCCTCGTGGCTGGCCGCAAGGGCATGAAATCTGGGGTGATGTTTCTGCACAAGAGCTGGGGCAGAGGAAATGCTGGTGTCAGGTGTGTGAGTTTCTACTTTTAATGGGGGCACTGCAAATTTTAGTTTTGAAGTCTGGACTGAAACCTTGAATATGAATTGAGTAGCTGTCACCTGAAGCAAGGATCAGACCTCAGTGATGTAGCTGGTCAGTTAATAACAGCAATGCTACTGGATTAAGGATTTTCAGTTTACCAAAAATACTGCAATTCAAATACCTATTTCAAAGTGGTTAGCCATTAGAAGAGAGCAGATCTATGTGGATCTTCCAGATAGCTGGGAACAATTATTGTAGAAGAAAATTCGTAAGATTTACTCCATAAGTTTAGATGCATGTGACTCGCATGCGACTAGGAGCCCTCAACACTTTGTCATAGAATCATAGAATCCTAGAATAGTTAGGGTTGGAAAGGACCTTAAGATCATCTAGTTCCAACCTCCCTGACATGGGCAGGGACACCTCCCAC
>JASSUY010006577.1:18358-43159 GCA_032466535.1 Forpus xanthops
TGGACAGTGGCTTAGCAACTTCATCTGCCAGCTCCTTCAGGATCCACAGATGGATTTCATCAGGTCCCATGGACTTGTATACATTTAGGTTCCTAAGATGGTCTCGAACCAGATCCTCTCCTACATGGGGTCCATGGTCTTCATTCTCAGTCATCAGAGTCATGTCCAGTGAATTTGTATCTGCCGATTTTCCTCAGAGGTACTGTGGTATGTCGCACATGCTACAGATATAGTGAACTACAGCACAGAGAGAATTAATGGTCTTCTTTGACTTATGTCAGAACCAATTTTTATTTCTTGATCAAGGACTACCCACAACATTATCCCTTAATAGAGTATTAGTTTCTATTAGCCCCTAATTAGCCCTATATTAGTCCCTAATACAGACCTCAGATTGCTGAACCTGCCAGTGGCTTTTTTTACAGTACCGAAATTTAGTGTATATGTTAGAGTTGCAGACTAAGTCTTCCAGTTGTCAAATGATGGGCCCCGTGTCCCTACTGACTTGTGAAAACTCATCCCACTTCAGGAAGATCTCTGTGTTACAGCATCTTAATTTTTAGGCATTTTGCTCAGATATTCAAACCAGGTTGGGCTCTTGGAACAAATTTCTTTTAAGTCACAGTTAGATACAGCACTGAATATGGCAACCTTCCAAGTAAAGCATTATTTACCCTTAGGAGCATAGCAGTCAGCAACAAAAGTGTTGCAACAGCAAAATAGCCCAAACACCCCCCCCACCATACCTAAAGCTTAGCATATCCTGGAGGCTCTCTAACCTGCTTCTGGTCAAAAAATACTGTGCCCAGATTAAACAAAAACAAAATTTGAAAGGATTTGATATTGCATTGTGATTTAAATACTGGCTGCAGAGCTGGCCAAACTCACTATCCCTTGTGTCTGTGAGCACAGTTATAGAAAACACTGTAACGCTTCGGTGCCTTTTACCAAACAACAGTGTCAAACCAACAGATCAAGGGTCACAAGCCAGTCACTGGGCATCATACACCTCCCACATCTGCCTTATGTATAGAATCATAGAATAGTTAGGGCTGGAAAGGACCTTAAGATCAGCCGGTAAATAAAATACAAACATTTACTGCTCAAGTTCTCCAGATCCTAACCATCAGCCACATTTATTGCACACATGAGCATGCGTGTTACATCTAGGACTTAGACTTTTACACTTACACACACCTTTTATACAAATAAACTCCTTGCAGCATCAAGGTATGCATATAATATTTTCTTCATCATATAAAGTTCACTTGAAGGGACTTTGCTAAAGAATATTTCATGCGAAATAACTATCCAACCACTGTTACCAGGTATGAAGGATTGTTCCATTTATTTTGCCCACTGGGAATCTAAATGTTTATGAATCCAACTCAGAACCTGACAATGCTGCCAGATTTATACCAGATGAGCTGTGTGGAGCAGAGCAGCTTGGTAGAAAGAAAATTTTAATCCAATTGTGCTCTTTTATGGCCCTAAGATCAACTGGAAATAAAAAGGCTTCTGGCGTAACTTCAAAAAAGCCATAAAATGTTCTACATCTTGTAGCTGCCATAATCCCAGAGTCCACATCTAAATAAGTGGGGTTGGGAGAAAAAGCAGCTTTATGACAGTCTTCACCAAAATAACTTTTATAAAAGATATTTGTGACCATGAGCTCAAACATCCATTTCCCCAACCATGTATTGCAAATCTTAAAGAACTTCAGTTTCTTATTAGTCAGAACATTAACATCAGTATTAGAACATTTGGAGTACTAACCTTATAGTCCTAATTAAAGCAGCTGAAGCATCTGATGATTTGGATTACCTTGAACTTTATGATTATCAATTCTGAAGTAGATTTTATTGGTAGCACACTGATAACATTGTAGGTACTTACTAGTATGCTATATGCAGAATAGGAAACACACTGCTTTGTATTTTAGTCTCCAGAAATCAAGTACCAGGAAAATGGGATGAAAACAGATCTTTTTTATAGAGCTGACCTTGGAGGCAATTGAAAGAGAGGTATTCCATCTTCCTCGGTATGTAAGTGAATTCTCAACTGCAAATGTAGACACACAGAGCTGAAAGAAGTTTTCAGTGTTCCAACAGCCTTACTTAGACCAAGAGGTGCAAAATGCTGCAAGAGCACTGTTACGGAAATAGGTGATTGCTAGGTATGAAGAGCAGAATTATAGGAATTTGTAAGTGAATTTATCTACTTCCAGAAGTGGGAACTGAGGAAGTTAAAACCTCTGCTGAGAACAGGGCCTGTGGGTGAATGGTGCACCAAAGTCCACTCTGAATCTTAGCCCAAGCTATGGAACAGGAATGACTGTGTATTTGTCACAGTAGCAAGCACATTGTAGGCTCTGGATTGACGTTTATGGTGTTTTCATAAGGAGTTACTATTCTTAAGAGCAGATATGTATGATGCTGATGGGTAACCTAAAATTGTGCACTTGGCAGGGGGGTTAGAACTAGATCTTAAGGTCCTTTCCAACGCTAACTATTCTATGATTCTACGATTTTCCCCCATTTCACTTTGGGCTCTGCTTACTTATTCTGGCTATGAAGCATTTCTTCAAGGCACACACCAGATTGGCCGGATCAGACTCGTCAAAATGTTCTCAAAGTTTGCAGTGTGAAGTATAGTGGCACTCTACAAAAGGCAATCAGGCTGTTTGCTGCCTTAGCTGGAAACACACGAGTAACAAGGAGAAAAGATGAGCAAGAAAAGAGAAAAACAAAACCCAAAACAACCCAAACATGTAAAACATATTTGTTCTCAAAATTATTATAGGGCTTTTTATCTCCTTTTTTAATAAAAGAAAGAAACTCCCCAGGACAGTTAAACTACAGAATCTCAAAACCCAGTCTTGACAGGAGGAGGAGTGTTAAATGCTTTAATGGTCTTGTGCTCTTCACAAATGCTGTTGTTATGACTCCCACTATTCCTGCAGAATGTCACTACTTTGGTCTCCCAAGGATGTAGGCAGGTCCAAAGGGGACAAAATATTTCTGGTTGTGCACATGTCTAAGCCTCTCAAAGGAATCTGGCACTTAAGTGTATGTGATCCTTCACAGATTAGCATGAGAGGGAAGCCTACAGCAAACAAAATAATTCAAACCACAGTCACACACCAAAACATGAGATAGCAGAAGTACAGGTGCACGTCAGGCATAAAGATGTGGGAACAGTGGATTCTCAGCCTCACGGCTAGCCATGAAAGAAGAGTGGAAGGCAGAAAGACCAAAATTGGGGGGGGGGGGGAAATTAATGGTTGGTCCAAAACAAATATTTGCAGCTTCCCAGGAAAGACAGCTGTCACCACACCACTCTAGCATACCAAAAGGTAGGGAAAAGTCTGACTACCTTAGGACAAAAGCTTCAGGAGGCTGAAGCAGTTGAGGATAACAGCTTGCTGCCTCAGCCAGGACTGCAGTATGCACACCTATCAGGAGACTTGCAGTGTTGTATGCTATTGTCCAAGGATTAATCAGACGTACTCAAAGTGTATTGTGCTCGCCTGGCATACAGAGGGTTCTAAGAGGTTTTAGCACAAATCAATACTGTAGTAAGTCATTGATATGGCAGCAGTTTGAAGCAAAGTTTTAAACAAATCTAAGTATGTGCTCAAGGAAAAGTGAAGTACAGAGCACTTTGAGGCATGTAGGCATCTTAAACAATTTGTCTTGTCTGCTTGGCATAAAGCACACATTTTCGTTCTCCTGATAAAAACAACAAATACACATCTTCAACGAACAGCACGTTTTATAGTATATACTAAATCTTTTTACTTTTTTTGACCTTCTGAGTAGAGTATGAGGCTTTTATTTGAGTTTGATGCAAAACATCTCCAGCTCTTCTCTTGAGACACCTGCATTTAATCTATGAATATTCTCAGAAGTTTTTTATACTCTGCAAGAGAAGGCTGCAATCATGCAACTCAGATGTGATTACTAGTCTAAATCACTCACCAGGTCACATTTGCTTTGAAAGCCAGTATCTATCATATGGATTCCTGAAACATTTCAACCTACAGTTTAAAACAATGAAACAAGTCAGGGAAAACTAACTGTGACAAGAACATTCTGTCAACATCTCACATATACAGAGGTCCTGAAGATACTCAGTACATATCTACATTATTGACTGCAGTGTAATGAAAAATACCCAAAGGAGACTTAAATGAGCAATGTTAAGGTACCATTAGCAGTCAAGTGATGACTTGGAGCTCCTCTAATCAGCAGTTCTCAAAATAAACATAGTTAAGAGTCAGTGATGAAAACTGAAGTTTGTATGCCAGAACCCACAAGTATGAGAGGTTTCCTGATATAAGTTGGCACTTAATTAACCCAATTACCCAACTTAATGTTCCAGTTCAACAAAATACTGAAGCATATTCAGGACACTCTAATGTTACTGCAGTTTACCGGAGTTGGTGGATGGGAAGTGCTTTGATGAAGAGACAGAAATGAAACCAAACGCAATAGACATTATTTTCAGTTGAACAATTACAATTACAACTGATTGGGGAAAAAAAGAAAAATCCAAGAATTTCTTACAGAAATTTCAGCAGAAAACTAGTTTAAAATCTCATACATTAAATTACCTAAATACTAGAGATTGTTTTTTCCTACTCTTGCCTTTCTCCCCTTCTATAAGAATTCCCCCTACCTTCACTTTCTTCTTTTCTTTCCTTTACCTTTCCAGTAGAAAAGTGGCAAAGAGGAAAGGTAGAGAAATTGTCTTAAAAAAAAATATGTAAAAACTTTTGAAATTCCTTTTTTTACACTTCTCCTTTTATAGAAAATACTATTTAACCCAAGATTATATACATGTATTTTTTTAACAGGCTTTTACTTCAAACTTCTTCAAATGTCGGGTATTAACACCCTTCTAGCAAAGAAATTGCATCCAGCTTTTTAAGGCTACTTTCAAGCAATGCCATTTAACAGGATTGCACTAGACTGTCTGGAGAGCAGCTAGTTTCTCTTCTGAAGAGCCTAAAAAATGATACAATCCTACAGGTCACAACATGTGTGCAGAGCTCCAAAGAAGGTCTGAAGAAAATTACACAAATTGCAACTGGCCAAGAAACTGCTTTAGCAATAACAATTCAATTATTTAATGCAAACAAGTTTCTTGGATCCCACTTTTGCAGACAATTGTGCTTCCTGCATCCATAGCCAGACAGTGAATGACATGTATAGAGCTATTTTGGAACCCACTCCTTACCTATTTTTCTGCTATCATGATAGCACAGGCAGTGACACTACCACAGTCACTATGCTTGGAGCCTTACATTAGGGCAGACCCTCCAAGCTGAAGAAGGGCAACCAGGCCCATCCAAGGACGATGCTATTGTTTTCACTGGTATTTCACCAATACTCCTCCTCACCTTCCTCTGATTTTCACCCTTGGCTAATTTAGGCTATGTTAATGACATCTGTAATCCCTTGCTTACAGTAATTATTGATTTGAGCCTTTCAAAACAGTACAAACACAACTGATATAAAACATCAGATAAAATTTGTCTTTTTTGCTTTCAATGAAAAAGGCTGAAGTAAAACCAATTTGGTTTCATTTTGGTTTTTGGAGGAATCCATTTCAAAATTATTTCTAAATGGAGGTCATTTGACAGCACACTTCTTTCATTCAGATACAATGAACATTTCTGAAGAGAAGAAACAGTTTTATAATTTAAAATAATCAAAAAGAGTCTCTACTGAAAACACATGACCTTTAATTTGCACAAACCCCGACAAAAGCATAGCTGAGCTACTGCAAAGGTCTGATCAGTATCCCCAACAACATCAGAGCTTCCACATACAGCAGAAACTTCATGAAGCACCAAGGCAGGACAAATTTCTTAAGAAAATGCATTCTCATTTTTCTTTTCTATATTACTAGGGTGGTAGCAACTAAAAGAGATAACTGTACTGCTCTTCTGACCCAAGTATTTACTAGTATAGTTGCCTTAAATGCAATTTCCATTTTCTCAGATCTACAGTTATAACAGCAGGAACAAAACACAGACAGACTAAATGAGATCTAGAAATGTGGACTATTACTGTTCCTTTTTAGTTTGCCCCTTTGGCAAACACAGGTAACTAATTCAGATAACAACTGTGAAATCCTGGCCCCAAGAGAGCCTGTGGTAAAAATCGCAATAGCCATAACTAGTCTTACTCAGAACGGAAGAAAAACACCAATGAAGACTTATTGTGTTATTTATTTCAGTCAAGTTATTTTAAAACATATTACAATATAATATTAACAGAGGCAAATTAAGAATAGCGTTTTTCAAAACAAGGTAATATTTCAAAGTAGGAAATTTCAAAAAAAGCACCACTTGAAACTAGTGTAGTTTTCACAGTGCACTGCAATCTTCAGAGACCACAGAACAGAGAAAGCATCCACAATATTAGAACAGACTTAGCTTATTCAGCCCGTTTTTGACTTCATAGCATAAAAAAATTGCATAGGTAATAAAAGACACTCAGGCAAAAGCTTTGAATTTGCAAAATGTTTCACAATACAAAACAATGCAGGTTTTCGTAAGCCAAATCTTTTCTCCTCTTGTATCAGCAGCACTATACAACCTAAGTTATTTTCCTTCTGTAATGGTCAAATTTTCTACAACAACCTGTTCCCCATTATGAGCATAACATTAGCAAAACAACCATCTTCCTTCTTGGATGTACTTACTAACTTAAGCTCTCTGTACAGTTAGATTCTGCCAGCCTTATACTTGCTCTATTACTTTATGAATACCTCAATTGGAAACACTCTGGCAGAAAGGACTAGAGAGACAGTCTCCAGCTATTTTAACCATATTCATGAACATGGTATCAAAAGATACAAAATGAAAGTTTTAAAATTAATTCCATACTTCACAGTATTATATTGTGCTAATAATAGGAATAAATGATATTAAAAAAATACAAAAGTTCAAAAGTTTTAAATGTAATTAAGATATACCTGTCAATAAAAAACATGCAATTTATTACAGCAAATGGGATAAGTGCCATAAAAGTAGCTTTCATTGTACATTATGATTCCTCTTGAACTTTCTCTTATTGAGGATCATGGTGCACCACTCAATGTTGCATGGTATGAGGCAATATATATCATTTTCATAGACATAAAGACTATAAACTATGCCATTAATTAAGCTATCATAAATCCACACTGACTTCAACACACTCCCTTCAAATTCATGTTACTACAACCAAGGTCAGTGAGTGGCCAGAACTATGGATTCAGGCTTTTTTGATTTTCCAAAAGGGAGAGACATAGAAGAGGCTCAAACGATCAGCCTTTTCTTGCTTGAAATAAGGTTGCAATTACTACATATTTAGTAGACCTTTTTTAATCATGTGAATACCTTTTTAGAGATGACATTAGCAAAATAGTATTAGATGCATTATCACCACCAGATGAATGCAAAATACTGCATTTCTGCCACTGTGCATCTAAAAATCTACTCTGAATTTAAAGGTAATTACAGGCATTCCTCCCAGAATCCTCTGTAAATTTACTACACCGAAGAATTAATTCTCTGAAACCTCTCTTAGCTGTAGTAATGTTCACTTGTACCTCCCTGCTAGTTTCTGCATTCTTTAATAATGGTGCATTTAAATGCAGGTACCACCAACATGTGCATAATACAGGATTTGAGTTATCAGTCTCTTCCATAGTCAAGCAATTCCATTGGTATCACAATCTCACTCCAATAAAACATACTCATACAAATCATAGCATTACGTTTGCTGTTACTATATTCAAGTAACATCTGCACTTTGCTAAAATGCACCTGATTATGTCTAATGTCAGATTTTTAAATCTGCTACAATGGTTTAAATCTACAAGGACTTACATTACCACTATTCTGGGGAATGAAGCCTTTAACACAACTTCATAGCACAAAACAGCAAAGGAAAACAGGAGGTTACGTCTGTGAGAAAGTGAGTTTCTTAACTTCCTCAAAAAGAAAATCATAAGTGTATCATTTTGAGATTCCTCTAACATTGTCTTTCCCTGAAATGTTACCTTAGAAATATCTAGGACTGCTCCCAGCAGGGCTCCTTTTACATCATGTGCAGCCTTTTACAGAAAGCAGATGGATATATCACAAAACTTTAACTCCTGTGGCATTTCATCTTTGTTCAGCCTCAGTAGACTTCAAGAGTGAAGTACCCAGAAAAGCTCCTGTGCTTCTAGGTAATGCAGCTCTTTTGTGCATCACGGATATACATGCTTTCATTCCAGATGTCTTTACCACTACAAAATATCCTCTGTAACAACAACAGTGTTTTGCAAATGCTGAAGACCTTTACTATTAGCTTCAATGCATCCTTCATTATGACCTTGTGAGAACAAAGGAGAGCCTGGCTACACACAGGTACTAAGACCCCTGTCACAGGCTTCTGGAACACCATTGTTGAACTTACCTATGGTTTGCACACTTACGCTGGCTTACCACAGTGCCCACCCTGTGATGAACTGCTTAGACTCTGCAGCTGAAAGCAAGAAAAACTGCTATTCTCTATTTGGAACAGGAGAGCCATTTGTCCAAAGCCTGCATCTTTAAGTAAACACTTCAAGGAAAAAAAGATGATGGAAAGATAACTGCAGCTGTTAAGGTCTGAGTTATGAAGTTGTAAGTAAAACAGAACTGTCAGATAAAAACCTTGCACTTAGGTTCATTCTTTAACACAAAATTATAGGAGACTATACAGCAAAAACAACATGACAAACTCCAAAACAGGTGAAGAGCACAGGAAAGTACATATATTTTAGAAATAAATACTCAGGCAGACAACTACATTAAATTTATATCATGCATAATATTCCTTCTTTCAGTAAGGTTGATATAAGGCAGCTTGCAAGTGCATTATTAATCTCCCTCTCCTATAATAGCATGTGACATACATCTATTCTTTAAGAGGGATGGTGAAAGAAGACTGGAAAGAGTTGAGTTATGACAGCACGTAACATTTACTCCTAACAAAGGAAATGAGAAGGAAAGCGAAGTAGCATTTGTGAAGAAGAAGAGAGGCAATGAGAGAAAACACTCTATATAGATTAGAAAAAGAACAACTTGATGGAAGAGTTGGAAGAAGACAAAAAATCAGTGTCACTGAATTCACCATTTCTTTGATTTAATAAAAAAAAAAAAACAAACCACCAAACAAAACCAAAACCAACCCTTTTACCTGTCCTGTAAAATAAATATGCTTGCGAATGGTGCTTCTTTCTGGTCAGAAAAATATTTTGTCATTTACAAGAAACAGAATAAAAAATTAATTTCCAAAATACTCACTTTCAAGACATTCTTTTAATACTTGTTTTTTTTTTTCTTTTTCACTTATAAATATTCTATTAGAATAGACTTCCAGCTCTTACCCGCTCTTTAGAGCAGACTTCCTTCTCATCCTGCAACTTTACGCTGGCAAACTTATAATATGGGAAAAAACCTTTGCATATTACTCAAATGCAGATTATTCCCAAATAAAATTCAAAGAGTCATTAGTTTCAATGTTTTCATGGTAAAAAACAATGCTCTATTTTTGACCAGGTCTTTTTCTATATTAAGCACATCTGCTCCAGTGTTACCATATTGTTACCTCTAGGTTAAAGCATATTCGATCCAATTATAGAAAGCACAGTGTACAAGATGCAGACAAATTAGCCTCAAAGTGCATTTCAACTTCTTATTAGACTTTTGCAGTGAAGAAACTGAAAGCAAGTTCCCATTATTTGGCTGTGCTGCTTCTAGTTGCAGTACTAAAAGGTATGTATTCACCCTCACTGCAGTTTTTTTGTGGTCCGGAAATAACTGATTTTAAGACAATGCTTTACTAAAAATAAGAGAATTTGATCTGAATTTAAGGTTCATCTGCCTAAAGATGTTAACAGAAGGAAAACCCTAGAGCACGGGAAGCCCTCTTTTCTCAAATACCGATCATTCAGTTATGATTAGATTTAAATATTCCCAAAACTGACAACATTTTAGTGGGACAATCTGTTCACGTCAATATAGTAGAAGGTATCAAATATGTATAGAATCAGAGTGGAATCCAAATGCAATTTAAACCCCAGTTCCATACTAACTTCACTTTACACAAATTAAGATGAAATCCATAAAATAGATAAACTGGTTCCATGTTCATGAGTGATTTGATTGATCCTTCCACGCACACAGTCAAGAGAAACTGATATCAGTGTTCCATTATGTACTTCAAAAGATGCACGGAGGGACACACTGGTCCATATGCTTCCCTCTGGCATCTGACCTCCAATCTGCTGAGCAATTGCTGTGGGTTGCATGTGATCCATGGTCAACTGATTGAGAGTCACTTTGAGCACATTGCACGAATGGATTAGCTTTACGTTAAATGCAAGGCTGGCAATTCCCTTTTCAGTAAAAATGAAATACTTCTGAGCAAGCTGCCCAGAAGAAACCAGCTGTATCTGTTTCTCACTGGATGAGACCTGGGTGAAATCCAGTAATTTGTTTCTCACAGCTCCAGTAGGCAGCCCTGTCACAGAAACTGTGGCCGATATGGCACTTGAAATTGCTGAAGGGATCCAGATGAGGCTAAACATACTAATACCAGAGCTATCTCCAAAATACCGAACATTGCACTGTGCAGGAGAAAGTATCTCAAAGCTAATCAGATCTCCAGCACCAACTTTTGTGGCCCCAGAAGCTGATATTGATGTGTCTCTGTAATTTACCCCAGATTTAAATATGTTCATTAATTCACTGTTGGTACCATTCCTACTGATATAAGAGATTAAGGAGAAACCCTCCCGGACACATGTATGACCCATGGAATACAACGCCTGGTGGAACACAAATTTGACAACACCAGTTTCAGTGAACTTTATAGCTCTGCCATCATGAGATAAACTTAGCATGTAAGGGTCAGAAACAGAAATTATTTTAAAGGTAGGTCGATAGTTGGTTTGGTAATGCATTGCTGTTGACATCTGTGCACTGAGTGCCACAGCACCCGTGTCATGAGACAACCAAAACAAACTGAGTGGGGTATTAAGATCATAAATACTTAAGTCTTTACTTTGATTGCAGAATTGATTTGGGCTCCTCAAATAAACAGAAAGAGTTTGACTGGGCTCTACCTCAGCAGCACTGCTTAAACTAGTGCTCTGGAAATACTTTCCTTCTGGCTGTTCAATGCGAACACCACTCAGTTCATAGCCTTCCTCACTGCCATTAAGCTTTAAGGAAAGTTGCAAAAAATTCCTGCAATTGTGCTTTACTGCGAAGTTGAGGTCAGTCCACAGCAGACCGTGTTGCCTGAATACGAGGTTGTTATCTTCAACGGATAGGATTTCACAGGGAAGCTTTCCTTTTATCTTCAAGTTCAAGCCGGAGTAGACCTGAGAGATGCCAGAGTTTACATAGGGTAGGATGATGTTTGCAGCCCAAGACTCTGCGAGCTTGTTTTCACTGGTTACTGAACAAATCGTATCACTGACAGCGGAACAAGGCACAGACACCATTCCATCTTCACACTGTAAGCACGCTTGGCATTCCTGCATTTCCTTATTAAAGAAATACTCCTCTCCACACATTCCCAAAGCTGCATCTTTCTCAGCAATTCCAAGGCATCTGAAACCACCTGTTCACAGGAAACAGACAATATTTTTGTCACACCTTTAAAATACTAAAAATAAGAACTCTACAGCTCCACATATAAAGTAACTTTGATAATATATCTAATCATAAAGGAGAAAGCAGAAGACAATTACGATGTTAGATAACTTTGTGCTATTACAGGAACCTTGAAAGCAAGCAGAGGAAGTATTAAGCATAACTCACATTGTTCAAGCTGAGTTCAGTGGTTCAGAGTGGGAACGGAGTTAGTTACTACATAAAGGCAATTCTAATCAAAACCTGCAACAGATCACATACAATGATACTCCTCCAAAGACATTCCCTTCTCTGAGGTAAAAGGCACGGTGACTAGCTAATGCATTGAGCAACAAAGGTATTTTCAACTAATGAGAGTTCTCCTATACAATGTGCACTGCCTGTCCAGCTGTGTTATGGAGTAGCACTGTTGTAGCTGTGACTGCTAAAACAGTGCTTTTCAACCCAAAGGACACAGACACTGAGTATTATGTGTACAGCTTTTAAAGAACCTTCAATATACAAATGAAAAAAGAAACCAGAACTGCAAACAGCAGGGTCAAAGTCACTATGCAGAGTCCACATATTTAAAAGGTGTAAAATCACTGCCCTAAGACACAAGACAGCAGTGGTCATGACAGTATAAAGTTAAAATAAAACACTGCTGAAAACAGTAAAGAGAATACCTAGAGGTGTCATTTGAAATTACTTTATTTGACGTGAAGCAATTTTATCCTGTTAAATGGTATGCCATGACCTCAGTAGATCAAAGAATGCACACCCAAAGAGGAGGTTTTAAAAACAGCCTGTAATTTGCTATGGCAGTTTTCCAAGAGCACCACCATTTGTCAATGTCTCCAGTTGGAGTGGCTGATGCCCAAAACCTTTGTGCATGGAGCTTTCAGGATCTAAATCAACACACAAGATTTGGGGTACCCTAAAGAATAATCACACGTAGTTTGTACCTTAAAACTTCATCATTAATGCACTCACTTCTGCTTTTTTTTACCACCAAAATCAAAACCCAATGACCATCTTTCTTACTGCTCTTCTTAATATCCTTTACTGTCTAAATACTGTGTTGTATGTTTGCTTTATTCCTCATCTGGAGGAATATATCTGGCCTAGGATCTGCTCTCAGACCAGAACTACAAGTGCTTGACATGGACTCTAAAAGCCATTTTTCTTCATCGCTAATCCCAGGGTAGAACTGGCAACACAGACTGCTAATACAGGCATAAAAGCACACCACATACCGCAAACTGCAAGACAGAGCAGTACAGATCCACCTAGTCCGCAAGAAAGGTCAGAATATTCTAAGACTACATTATTCAGCAGAGAATACCAGGCACTGTTAACTTATACAGACTTCATACATTCACCCTCACATCTTTGTCTATTTATGTTTCATTCACTTAAGCCATGATTCTCCACTAACACTGATACACAGAACTACACAGTTTATGATATGAGAACATTCTTTGAGATCAGCTATCATTTTGTGTAAAAAGCTCACTGTAGAGCAGTAAGATCATTCCATTGGAAAAAAAAGTCAAGAGAAACTTAACATTTTGTTACTGCTGAAAGCATCTGGCTTTTATTTTTTTTTTTACAAGAAGCAAAACCCAAGTAAAGAGGATCGTATTTTTTCAACTTAGAATATTCTGGAGGAAATACAGGGGGAAAAAAAATCCCAAACAAACTTTCCTTTTGAAAACCATTTTAAGCATGGTGTAATTGCTCACATAACACTTCTTTACCAGTTCTACTGAAATCAATGGCTCCTCCATCACTGAGCAATACTGGATAAACTGCTATCGCGTACACAAATATAGCTGGTTCACATAGCAGAGAAGATCTGCAGTAATGTCTGAAATAATCCTTATGCTATTTGGTTCTTTAAAATATTTTCATTTGTATGTAATGATCTTTATAAATATCAAGCTTTACAAATACATGTGGTGACTGCTCTCACCAATTTGCTGTCTGGTCTTTCATTACTTACATCTGCAGCAGGTATCCCCCTGCTCATACTTCAAATAAATTACTTCAAAGCAGCACACAGGTCACTTAGTACTGTGGACACAGTGGCAAGAGCAGCATCCTATCCTTTATTCAGAAGAGGTCTAGCAACAAATGACAGCCAAACATCAGAAAGCCAGCACGGCAGCAGGCTGTGACAGCTTTCTGCTTCTCTGTACTGCCTGACACCTCTTCCGGGCTCCTGCTCTGGTCACTGCTGCACCTGGTTTAACAGTGAGCAGCCCAGAAGTACTCAAGCTGCTTTTGTGAAATCAAGTACCTTTGCAGCATATTCACCCACTCTTGCCATTCATGGATGCCAGGCAATTGCAAGGCAATTAGAGTAAGCCAAGCATTTATTTTTGTGCTGTTACTACTCATAACTGTCAGATGCAAAGGTAACATTCAAGCAGATTCTGACACTCTATGTCAAATTTGGATCACAAATCAACACAGCTAATTACAAATCGGGGCTATCCTGTCTAGATTCTCTTTAATCTTCCCCCAGAAAGTTCTACCGTAAGTACTCTTTAGCTTGCATAGCATTCTGGGGAGAATGCCTTTGTTTGATTCCACCTGGTTGGTTCACACCAAAGACAACAGTCTGACTGTTCTAAGAAGGGAATGATGCACTGGACTCCATTTTCGCTGATTAGGTAGTTCCAACTGTCATTGTTCCTTGACCACTAGCCTTTAATCAAATAACAACTCTCATCTCAGATAAAAGCGAGAAAATGTGGGATCATAGTACCAACTAGGTTGGAAAAGATCTTCGAGATCAAGAAGATACAATGCAGAGGAAATTGGAAGGGTAAAGAAAAAGGTTTCTCACTGCATGTTTATTGTTATTTGCTCGGTCACCCATCACACTGTACAGGGAACATGAGTTGCTATAGATGCAACAACATTTTCATGCAGCTCAAGAAACCACATACAGCATCTGGAATTCATATGTGAGTTCACACCCCTATCCCCCCTACATTAACCAAAACAGATATTCAGTTTCAGCCTCCCTTTTGACACATTAATTGCACTTGTATAGGATAATGAGCTATCATGAACAGACAGGCTGAAAGTAGCAGTCCTCTCCAACGAAAAATAAAAGAATGCTCTCTTCCGTGTGAGACAGGGATGACATTGACAGGACATTGATTCCTGATCCAGGTGATAGGAAATAGTTTGTATTCACATCTTTACAAGCTACCATTAAAATTGGGAGAGGAGGAATCAAAGGAAGAGTCCTTTTCTTTTAAATATATTGCTCCTGCTTTCTGTGGTCTGACACACCACCACCATCCGTTTCTTGGCAGTATTTTGCCCTCACTTACTTTCCTCCAGCAGCTATATAGACCCACTCTTGGTCTGAGTCCCATTCCCCCTCCCCCCTTAGAACCCACCAAGTAAATTCCTTCCCTATTCCAAGCCACAAACTAGAGCAACACCAAATGACTACCACATTGGTGATTCTCCTTTCCTAGGGCTGCACTTCCTTCCACAAAACCACCAACTCAACCAAACCAAGTCTCTTGCTAGAGAAGAGACAAAGCCTAACACTTTTCCAATGCTCTGTCTCAAATTTTGTGCCCTAAGATGTCTTGCCTCTAACTGCCCACCACTAAGGTTGCCTAAAAGTGTCACCCTCTTCTATTGTAAGACTAATGGTATTTTCTCTACAGCATTTACCACATCAGGCAATCCTAAGTGCTCTCTTCCTCTAGTTCCTATGGTTCTATGGTTCCTGTGGTGTTTGTAGCAGTAACAATCAACCCACCACAGTTCCTGCCTAGAGGAAGTAAGGACAAATGTAAGAGAGACCATGTCTTCTTTTAATCCTTTCCTAGAACCAGTTCCCTCCCCCCTTTTTTCTTCACCAGTGGCAGTGTGCCAATAGTACAAAATCACTCATAATCAGCTGAAAACAGCACTTGCCCCTCAGAGAGGCCACTCTCTTTTTACAGGTAAGAAGTCTAGTGCAGGAAAAACATATAACCTAATAAGCCCTCCCTTGGTTATTTGACCCTCAGTTAGAGGTTACAACTGGTGAAATGATCTATTTCGTCATAGAGTTCCTTTCAAGTATGTGTTTTGGTTTTGTTTCTGACCAAAAATTAGACAAGTAGAAAGAAAATTAGAATTTGGATATAATTTGCTCAGTATGACTATTGATTTTGCTCTTTTGTGTCTGACTGTCATAAGAAATAATGATGGCAAAGTGTGCACTACCAAACGAATCAAATCTGTTCTTAAATGTCTGCAAAATTCCCTCAAGGCTCTGCACATGAGAAACTGTTGACAGTTCCTCAGAATTTGACAATATTGTTACAAAAAGGGAATAAGATTGATGGAGGGAGGCTTCATGAGAACCTTCATTAGATCAAATCAGGTATCTACCCCAGTGCAGAAGGAAAATAACTATTATTCTCCATTAGTAGTAATATATTTGATTTTGACCTCATTTGCACCAGCATAAACAAGAAGAAAGTCAGATCATAAGTGAAAATTAAAACCAAAGCATATAAAACCCTATGAAAATAAGGTAAACAAGATCATCTAATGCTCCTAATGGGTATTATGACCTAAATAGCCTATTGTCCACATGAACTGCTATCAACTTACAGCTGAGTGGATTTCAGCCCCTTTGATTCCACCAAGCTAAGCACTGTTACAAACATACAGGCCTGAGTTCTTATCTGTGTCTTTGGCCTGTTCCTTCAGATCTAATTATCTTCATTTTTTAATTATCAGAGAATATAACTTACCCGGAGTATTCAGGCACTTTATCCTCTCACCACAAATGCTTGGAGATTCAGTGCATTCATCTCTGTCCTGAAAATCACAAGAAACACATTGAAACACTGTAATGCCACAACTTTAATTTGAAAGAGGCACTTCAGCATCTGTGACGCTCATCTGTCAGAAAAGGCATATGTAGGGATGGAGAGCATAATCCCATAAACACACATGTAGGGATGGAAAGCATGATCCCATAAACATGCTGGAGCAAGACAACTTGTTTTGGATATATCACCTGTTTTAACAAGGTATGCAAAAAGACAGTGTGGTGTCCACAGAGAGTAACAGTGTGAAGATAACCAGCTAAATGCATTGGGTATATAACTAACACTTGTTACAATGCATGATCTTTAAGACAGTGCTTCAAGGATGTTATAACATAGACAGAGTGTTAGAAAAGGCTGTTAAAGACGTTTAGTCTAGGAGGAAGGCGCTAATCCAAAAACACACAAGGTAAATGATGAGAGTTTTTCCTGACAACAAGCCCCCCACACACCCTACAGCAGAGGGGAGGGGAATAAGGCTACATTAGCATTTAAATGCTAGCATTAAAGAAACGTGAGACTAGCAGGGAGGGAACCCACAGACTTTCAGGTTCTCAGTGTCTCGGTCTTAGGTCACCAGCTGACCTAATGTTAAGAACTGTGGGCAACATCTGGCAAACAAGACAGCGCTTTAAATATCAAGTTCTCATATATTTTAGGGCTTCTAAATGAGGAAAAGTGACAGCAGAACCATCTTATTTTGATTACACACTAGGCTTGTATTGCATAATAAAGTGTATGCTACCATAAAATGTATTAAATAATAAAAGCATGTGGTTATATTTTTATATGTTTGTATGTTGTGTTTAAGCTGGAATGAGTTTTTACATTATTTTTAACTGACAACTCTTGTTTCCAAGCTTATAAATAAGTATCTGACCTCTAGTTTTGCTTAGTAAATCTTTCCTCTGCTTTTCAGAGATGTCTAGAAACTCCTGTATAAACAAATATAGCATGACAGATTTACATATTTTAGGATGCCTTTTCCTACCGTGACGAAAAGAATTAAAGTCCTGCCAGCTGTCAGGTTTGCGAAAGCATCACACCCAAGAGGCATAAACTAGTGCCCCACTTACAGCAGTAAATGGTAAAGAGAAAAGACACAAAAAACTTCAGGAAGACTTTGAATTGTCGTGGACCCATTTGGTAAAATACATGTTTCAAACTGGATCTCTCTAGCTCTCAAAGTAGTCATTTCCAGAAGGCTATCCCAGTATATCCAACACAATACTTCAAAAGCAATAACTTAAAAGATACAAAATTATATTTCACCTGGCAAATCCGATCAGAGTTTGCAGAACACTCAGCCATTTGGAAAAAGCCAGCAGGACACAATGTGCATCTTTCACATTGTGATGGTTTCTTTTGGAAATTGCAAAATTCATCACTTTCACAAAGGCCACAGTCCAGCAAAGAATCCCCATTAATCACTTTTGCATCCACTTCTACCTTATGCACAGAGTATGACTTCTGGAGCTGATTTCTGACCTGGTTCTGAAGTCCTTGAAGATGACTTTCAAAATAAGTTTGAATATCTTCTTGCAAACTCTGAAATGACATTTGCTTCACCGTATCAAAAAGCATGCCATATTGGACTTTGATCAGATCCATTTGCTCATACATTTTTCTTTGCTGTTCAAGAATCTCCCGTTGCTGGCTAACCAGTATGTGCTGCTGCTCAGCAAGTTTTTGCTGCAAATCAACAATGATCTGCTGTTGGTTTTTTAGCATTTCAGTAAATTTCTCATGCCCTTTCGCGAGGTGCAGCTGTAGTATTAAGGCATCTTCAGACGGAACTTCATTTTCTCCTGGAATACAAATGATAATTATTATTAGAGAAACAACATTCCAGCTTGCACTAGTATCTCTTCAAAGGCATTAAAATTTCAATAAGCTAATGAAAAGTCTCACTAAATTCAAATCATGATTATAAGGCTAGTTTCTTTACTATCTTTGTAGCCCTTTCATGGGACCACAGGGTCTTCCATTTCATATGCAACATTTATAGTTGTAGACATTAAAAATGCCATAATCAAGCCTCCTGCTTCAGGGCATGAATTAATATCACTGGGGTTCAATAACAGATTAATCATTCACATGTACATGTTCAAATACAGTAAAAAGTAAATGGTCAATTTTCACTGTAGAAGTGATAAAATGAGGTGATAAAACCTGCTGAGAATACTAAGCTATTAAGGGTAGGAAAAGTAAGGGTCAATTGCAAAGAGCTGCAAAAGGAGTCTATGATACGGGTAGTAGCTATTGCTGCTATTTTATTAAATAGCAAAAAAAATAATTCAGAGGAGATAAAGGTGAAACGAGGCATGCACTCAAAAAAAAAAATCATATTTTTTGTACCAGATGTTGTACTTATAGATTATTATTACCATTTGGACACAATCTTGAGGTAATATATCTAGGTACAGATGATGTTGGGCTACAGTCGTGTAATCACCAGTTCAGTGTCCAACAGAGGTCAAAAAAGGCAAATAAAATGCTAGGCCTAATTAGAAAAGGAATACATAACAAAAGCAAATGTATCGGTATGGCAGTATATTAATTAAAACGGCACCTTTAATACAGCAAGCAGTCTTGTGTCCCCATCTCAAAAAAAAAAGGCATAGAAGAATGCAAGAGCTCACAAAAGGGCAGCAAGGAAAATCTAATGTATGATATTGTTACAACATGAGTAAGCACATAGGGCTTTTCAGGTTGGGAGGAAGAAAAAAATAAAAGAAACTAAACAACTGTGCTGTATTACAAGTGTCCTAAAGGAAGTAGATATGTAAAGACTCTTCACTCCTTATTCCAATACAAAAATTAGGAGACATTAAATGAAGGTAGCAGTTTCAATACCTGCTAAAAGTTCAATCAGGTCCAGAAAGATGTTGGCTCAATATATAGCATAAAACCAGTTTGGGGCTCAAGATACACAGGCATCTATAAAGATCAGGAAATCTGAGCAACAAACTATCAGAGCTGGGAAAATAATCTAGCAAATATCATGCCATGCTTTCCACAGTATCCACTGCCAGACACTGCCTGAGAGAGGATCTTGTATCCACACAGTCATTCATCTGTTCTTATGTAGCACTGAATTTTCTTCTTTAAAATGCAGAATATCAAGGATGAAACAATAAAAAAAGACCAGAGTCAGTCCCTATTTACGGTTCCTCAAACACTTTGCTGTTCAGTTACTTTTATTCACAGCATAAGGCACACATTTTTATTATTATTATTATTTTCAGGTTTTGCTTAACTATTAAGGCAGTTTGCAGGGTACTGGATTTATAGAAGACCAGGATCCAGGAAAGGCCACATTCTCCATGCAAGTTGGAAATGTCTGCTAAATTGTACTCCCAGATCTCTCTGCCTAACATGAACAAGTAGTTCTGTGAAGATCAGAACCAGTATCATCTGATTCTCTGTGAATTAGTTGCCTTCCATTTGACTGGCTAAATAAGTAGTACTACATTTGCTACCTTTCTTCTTTAGAATACAGAGCCACAACCAAGCTACTTTTGCCCTCCCACCTGAAAGGATTAACAGCTAGAGGCAAACTTTCAAATGCTCATATTGCACTCTCTCTTTAATCACCTTCTACAAAGTTTATACAACCTTGACTAAATTTAACGCCTCTACTCATTGTCAGATTTGCCTGACATCAGCTCATAGGTTTGACAGATACTGGGCAGCAAGACAGTTACAAGCACAGTGCGATTACCTATCAAGACTTTTCATCACCCTACATAGGCTCCATTTGTGCTTGAGGCTGGAAAGACATTAACAAATTCCTTTTCACAACACTTTTATTCTCTGAAGTCTGGCTTACAACTGAGAATACAGGCAGAACAGCGCAGGTCTTTGCCAACTATTTTCACTGTACAAGTGACA
The DNA here is from genome assembly GCA_032466535.1 of Forpus xanthops. Classification (NCBI taxonomy): domain Eukaryota; kingdom Metazoa; phylum Chordata; class Aves; order Psittaciformes; family Psittacidae; genus Forpus; species Forpus xanthops. The sequence goes on from JASSUY010006577.1 coordinate 38,780, forward strand.
ACACGGTACAAAAGGACTATACCATGTATCAGCAAGAGATTCATCTTCAAAGCAAAGTCTGTGAGGAAAAGGACAGCCTTTACCTAGCCAGATAAAGCATATGCACCTAGAAAAACTGTCAATGAAAGATGGCATATCGAGGCTTTAGCTACTATGTTGACTACTGTTACTTCATTGGGAATTGGTAGATCTCCCTGTAAGTTTTCTGAGAGGGGGTTCATCCTCTTCTACATTAATATGATTTCTTACATGCTGAGATCACAAGTAAGAACAGGGCTCCATGCTAGTACTATAATCAAGTTAATGATAAATATAAATGTAGTAAATAATGAGCACAATATTCTTACAATACCAGAAAACCTAAAATCTAAATGTATTTCCCTAGCAAACCACTATGTAGTACAGCCATCACATTTACTGCCAAATGAGCTGCAAACTATCTGCCTTTTATCAATATCTACAGAAAGAGACACTTCTGACTTTAAACTTGAAATGTTAACAAATTCAGATTTGTAAGGAACAAATGATAACAAAAATGTCTAAGCCCCTCCTTTCTAGGCCTTTTGACCATCTTTCTCAATGAAAAAGGAAAAAAGAAACAGTCTTCCCAGAGGTGAGGAAAGTCCAATTGCACCAGTTAAGTCAGCCCAGGAGAACTACAAGAGGGTTTTAGTCCAGGATATATTGCTAAACCACTTTTTTCCAAAACCACTTTTCCTCCAGTTCTCAGTGGCTGAGATTCAGGGACCCATGACAGTAGCATTCTGAATTATTTCAGCCATCACAAATTTATAGACAGGGAGAATACGGACTCTTCTAAGACAGAGTTATTGGGTTTTTCCCATACTGGGAATCTGGGCTTTTCTCACACACACAAGCAAAACTATTAGAGGAAAGGGTAACTGAAGTGCTGATTGAATGAGACATAAACTAGAGCTTATTTTTAAACACATACTTAAGGAGCATTGTCTTCAACCAGCAACTGACTGGCTTACTGGCAGTAACAATGGCTATAGTTTTAAGTACTGACTGCAGTGAAGCTTACTCAAGTGATGGACTAACTTTTTATTATCTCTGCCCTAAACAGTCTTTCAGAACTCTGTAATGATGGCCACATTCCAGTCAATTTAGTGTCCAAAGCTCAGCTGGTGAGGATATGAGGCCTAAAAAATGCTTTGTGACTGGCTTTTTCCATAGTACCTTAAAATCATTTTGAAGCATTATGACTAAACTTACACTTACCAGTATGCAGTACTATGACTACACTTATATTTACCAGTATAAGAGGCCCTTCACTGCACAGTGCAGTTGGTGCTACTAGCAGTTCACAATGCCAGAGTGACAGAGAAGAAAGCTCTTGCTGGGAAAAGACTACTGAAAATAAACTACATTCAATTATGCAGAATGATTATCTCATTTGCCAAAGAATTCTGAAGTTGAAATCTAAAACAGCTCAGATGCAGTGCCCTAAATGCGGCCATATTTCTCTCCATTAACTACATAAACTCACAGTGAGCATGTCAGATGGCAATGTCTATCGCAGATGCCTAAAATTATGAGATTTCCACTGCAAGTGATGTTTATGCATCAGTAGATGACAGGATGCCAGCAATCCTTCTTAACACCTTTCCACATTGCCCAGACAAGCATCAAACTGGTTCTTCCACTAGCAACACTTAGATGTTCCCATGACCACAGATGCACTGCTACTTTCCATACACAGGCACACCACACAGCCATGGCAAAATCTGTCTTGCAGACTTCTGCTCCATGCTTCCAGAATCAATCTATGGTGTAAGAATAATACCACACATGAACCTCTACTACATTTTCTCAGTTGCTTGGAAAGACTACACCACCCTGAAAGCATATTGCATGGACAAGGTAGCCCTCAGGAGCAATCTGGCACTTCAGGCATCCATCCTACTGTAAGAAAGCAAAGGTGAAATCTTACTTGGGACCCTCTGATAGTTCCAGTCACTCCTGGCAACCAAAGGGGAGGAAAGCTGCAGGCACTGCTCAGTGCACAGGTAGCAACAGCATGAGAACCTACAACCTTATTGACCCAGATTAGCAGACATGAGATATGATAGCTGCACATTATTTTGCCCAAATGCAGGTATTCGCAGCTGCAGAGCTTGCTCAAAAGAAAAGATGTGTCTGATAGGAAACACAAAGGATTTAATGACAATTAATGAGCAAGGAGAGGAACATAGAGGTATGCAAAATAAGACAACAGTAACAGGTCCTGTGCATTCCTTCTTTTGGGATGCCAGCCTTTCATCTGAAGTAAGGTATACTCACAGTGCTGCTGAGAAATAGCAGTGACAATCTTGCAGAGGAATGGGCTAATCTGATTTGAAAAGGAAGTACAAGTCTGCACTCCAGAATCTTCACCTGGCCAATAGAGTGGTGATTCATGTGCAGTTGGCAGGAGTTTTCCAGTCAGTAAGCCGTGGTGCTGCAATACTGGCTGAAAAGATGATGGAAGATGTTGGTGTGATCCCCACAGAAGGGCTGTGCTGGTTCTAGCAAGCAGCTGGTGGACAGTAATAGTCACTTGCCTCATGCAGATAAGCCTGTAAACATAGACACAGTGCTGGCAGCTAGAGCCCCTGACACTGGCCTGTATCTTGGAGGGTTGATATCAGGCATGGTCTTCAACAAGCACTCAAGCAGACTGCACCTCACATGAATGAGGCCACAGCTGGAAGCAGTGGTGGAACTGAAGACTGGGCAGCACAGAGTGATCCAAGTCCCCTAAAGATAGCCCAAGAATAAGACAATGTTTGGAGAAAGAAGTTATGCTGAGCTGGATGCTCTTTGTAAGACCCTCACGGAGGTACAGTATCTGCTTTCAGCACCATCCAAGAAGTCCTTTCTGTCAGTGTAGAATGCCCTTATTTGCCAGGGCTTGTATTACATAGAGATGGATTTTGATAAGGACTAAGAAAATGAATACCCTGGTTCCTTTTGCAAAAGGGAGGCACAGCAGTTATGACAATAGCGCAACGAGTATGAACAGAAGCAGAGGAAACAGAAGTTAACCACACTGACTTCTCTAGTTTCTGTCCACCTTTGGTCATGGAGCATACAAAGGTTCTGTAAGATATCTGGGAGCAGTATCAGGCAAGATGAAGGTAGACATTGTCCTTGCACTAGGCACAAGGGCAGTTACATCTCAGCTCTGAGACTAGTATTGACACTGAGTGCAGGCATCTGCTTTAGAGGAGGCGTCACTTCACCAAGTAGACATTGGTGAGGAGTCTTGGCATGTGCTCTCATGTCTGAAGCAGCCCCAGACCCCAGATCAGCCACACAGATGTGACAGTTTAAATGACCTTCTTCATGCTTTCTATTAGCTTTCAATATCAACAGGGAATAAATCACCCTTCCTCACACATTTTCTCTCTTTCAGACAAGGCATTAAAACACGACCCAAACTGCTTTATTGTCATTAAAGATCCGGTGGAGCTCCTCATGTGGCCAAATCCACATATCCCAGGCAATTACAGAACAATTCTCTGCTGACCTGTGAGTATAATCATGGACATACATGGACATCTTCCTACAGGGATACTGAACTGACCAGCACTGTGCTCTTGTCCATTGACAGACAAGTGCCCTGAATTATTTGGGGCTCTTTTCTAGTGTGATATGGTTTGGGTTTTATTCCTGGCTATTACAGAGAGACAGTTTGTCGACAGTCTCAAGTTTCTTAGCAATGGCACCAGCCCATTCATTCTGGGTGCAGAACATACACACCCCCCCTACTGAAGAGCTATATGATGTTGCTATAAATTAAATCCCCCATAAATACCAGACTGGAAAGATAGAATTAGTTAGAGGCCTTACACTTGTTTAAAAATAGCACTAAAAAAGGTTTTACCATATGACAACCACAGCCAATGAAACACATGCGTGCAGAAGGGAGATGAAGGGAAGAGCAGAGGGGAACCAGAGCAGCAATCCCCACACACACCACGAAGACCAGCGCCAGATTTGCCTCCTAATTCTCCCAAAGCGAGGAAGTCTGGTGTACCCGCACAGGCGCCTTGTGGCCGAGCTCCCGGAGGTGCTCAAGCCGCTTGGCTCAGCGGACATCTGCCAGATGTGAGAAGACCCAGCAGCAGCCATCTCGGCACACTGACCCACCACCCTCAGCACGCGCTGCCCTGGGGTGTGTGGGTTCTTCCCGGACCCCTAGGGGCATCCCCCACCTGGCTTCACGTCGCAGGTGAGCTGCACCCCCAGGGCGCCGCCTCCCCGCTCGGAAGCGGCGTAGGCGATGTCGTCTCCCGCGAACTGAGCGGCTCTCTCGGCGGCGCGCAGCAGGGCGGGCTCGGGGCAGCCCTCGGCGGCGGCAGCGGGAGGAGGAGG
>JASSUY010006577.1:43226-59053 GCA_032466535.1 Forpus xanthops
CCGCAGCGGGCCCCGCGGCAGGGCGGAGGGGGAGCCTCACCGCCGCCGCAGGGGGGGCCGCGGCAGGACTCGGTGGCGGGGCTGGACCCCGCGCACAGCAGCGAGAGGCAGACGCCGAGCCAGCAGAGCGCCCACCACAGCCGTCTCCCCAGCATCTCCGGCCAAACCTGCAAGAGATGAGAGACCGTGGCGGGTCAGAGGAGCTGCCCCTCTCTGCCGGGCGGCTCCAGCCAGCCACTCGCTCCGACCTAGCCCACGGTGGGCAGAGCCGCTATCTCCCCATCCCTCTCCCCCGCAGTTTGCAGGTCCCGCCGGAGCATCCTAAATCCAGGAAAAACTTTTCACGCCCCCCGCCCTGTCCCGTCCCTCCCCGGCGTCTCCCGGCGTAACCTGCAGGAAGGTGCGGAGCAGCGCCCGGAGCAAGTGCGGCCTCCGGGCTTAGCTCCTCAGGGCAGCTGGCAGCAGCGGGGACTGACCTCCTCCGAAAGCTGGAGGTGAATGGCAATGTGCAACATTCCTGGGGCTTCTTTAGCATCAGATTTCCCAAGCGCCTCCCCTCCGGTCCCTCCCGGCTGCCCGGGGCGGAGGATGGGGCTCCGCCGGGGTCCGGCTCTTCCGACAGCGCTTTTTCGCGGTAAGCGTTATCCCAGGGCGTCCAACAAGGGGTATGGGCACGTCTTAAAAGGTTGGTTTTCATTCCGAGTGGTTTTATTTCTCCTAGGGAAAAAAAAAAATAGCGAGCCCAAAACAATAGGAATGAGACTACGCGATGCAGTTTCCAATAAAGAAACTTCCATGCGGCTGGAAAAAGTTATTGATACTTGAGTTTTCTTAATTCTCACTTTGACTGTCAGACACCTGCATCAAAGATAACCACGACGGACAGCTACCACTTCCTCTGCGACTACCTGTAGCGCAGCACTAACTGAAGTGGAGGGGCAATTTTGACTCTAAATCAGCCAGGCAGCCGTGGTGATGAGTGTTGCGTTTTGATTGAGCAGCTTTCCCAGATGCCCTCAGGCAGCGCTCACACCGGGGTGTGAGAACCAGCATACCTTTCAAACCCTCCAAGGCGTGAGTAACGCCTCGCAGCTGGAGCCACCTCACTTATCTAATCTCCTCCTCACTGTCCCGCGGGAAAGTGACACTAAGTATGTGCCCACCTCAGCACTAACTGCGGTGCCACGTTTTGCCTTGGGGAAGTTGGCTGTCGCAGGTACAATAGCTATGGACAGAAGAACGTACAGAAATATAGAAAATACAATTTAGTGATTGGTTACCTTCAGCTTCTTTCCATCCACGGGCATACACACGTATCCCCTCAGAGTGCCTTTACAATGCTCTTACACAGTCCCTTTGCTATCACTTCTACAAGACAGAGGAGAAACAGCGCGCTGTTCTTTCCTCCCCCTTTTTCTCCCCATCATTCCCCCCCCCCCCCCCCATGCCATCTGAAACTCGGGACTCTCATTTTTTTAATTCAGACTGCGGGCTTCACTGTTTCCCTTCCTACCAAAAGATTCCACCAAGCACGCCGCTCGGCTGGATGGCCGTTTTTTTGGCCGAGCGTGGTTTGTCAAAACTGAGATGCTGCCAGGTGCATGGCTTCAGCCCATCGCGGAGCTTCCTGCATGAAACACCCGGGGGCGACAGCCAGTAGATGGCAGTAAGCCCCCGCGCCTGCCCGGCAGCCCCGCTCCCCGTCCTGTCCCGTCCCGTCCCGTCCCGTTCCAATCCCATCCCCGTCCCGTCCCGAGCGGTGAAATCGCCTCTCCCTCTATTCCACTATCCCTCGCCTTTCCCCTTCGTTTTTGCTCCCTGTGTCCGGTGGTTTGAGGTTTTTCGGGGCCGCACGGCGGCGCCGGGTCCTGAAGGAGGGGACACCAGCGGGGACGCACCACTTCTTTAGAGGTCATTTGATTTGTTAAAACCTGAGCGGCACTTTTTTTCCTGCGTGTTTCCTCCGATCTAGCTAACTGAGGCAGCTGGATGCCGTCAAATGTTGGTTTTTTTTTTTTTTTATGTGCTCTCTCTGCATGAGCCAGTATTTAGCAAAAGTCCGGACAACCTGCACTGAGCATGTTTGAAACTAGATGGTGGTTTGCAATATGGATAACAAAAACGATCCAAAGCTTGCTCAATATGATTAATTTTGCTTCAATCCCCAGCTTAACCACGCAGTAGTTTTGGAAAAATTCCATGCCACGTACCACCTAAACCCTATTTTGTTTTCCTGCCTTTCACGGCCTTTTCCAATCGCAATGTACTACAATTATTTGATCCTACAGGCATTACAGACATGCTTAACCTGAATTACTGTGACATCCAGCAGGACTGCTTACAGTACATACCTTTCAAGATGCACATTTTCTTTCAATGAAAACCCAAACAAAGTAAATATTTTTGTCTGGTTGTTTTCCATTTTATTGTGGTTTTTAGAAGTCTTCATTTTTAGGTTAAAATTCACATATTGCTGTAATTTTTATTAAATCTTTGTTTCCAAAGAAAGTTGATAGTTAAATAAATAATTATGATGTAAATGAAAGGCATAGCAATAGTTTTGAGTGTTTCCATCAAAGCATGACCATCAGCTAAGAAAGAAAAAGAAAAGGATAAACAAATCCCACTGCAATCTAACTCGCTATCAGCCAGCATTTGAAACACCCTAACCTTGCTCAACACTTTGTATCATTCACTAGTTTTCAAAACATTATCAAATTTCAATTCCAAGGTGTTTTCAGTATTTTCAGAACTGCTAAACTTCCTATTTAGAAAATCTTTCTAAAATCCACTGTCCTTCAGTCTTTATTTGGCAGGCTTTTAAGCAACTTGTTCTGTACATTGGAAAAGGATTCTGAATCAAAGTATAAAATAGCTGATTAATAGTATGTGCTTAGGGTTTGACAAGCTCCTCTTCAAAGAGCCATCATCTACAGCTGCTGATGCAGAGTGGAGAGATCTCAAACTTCAATTCCTTCTTTTGTTGACTCATTTTATGTCATGTAAAAAGGCATGTAATAATGACCAATTTGCCTGTAACTATACGTTAGAGGGCTGAGCAACTAGATAAACAGAGGAGAAAGACATGTCGCTGAAACACCACTTCCCTCTGCTATGTCCTCCATGAAGAACTAACATCAAATCTTATAAGATAGCCAGACTCCTTTAGATGTCTATAGTGTCATCCCTTTACGGGTAACATTTTACCATCTTGCTGATGTTTGGGAAGAAACGCAAACTCACATCTGTCCAATGGGAGAAGATGCAGAAACCACACTGAATGATGACCATAATAAAATAGCAGCCAGAGATGCTAGGTTTTCATGCAAACAATAGAAAAGGGAAGCAACACAGTTCAAAGGATATACTTTACTGCTGCTAAGTTACACATAAGCAGAAGTTATCTTGGCATATGGGTACTGAGAGTCATAAAAAAGTTGTTCTGTGTGAGAAGACCAATGACACAGATCTCAGATGACCCATACTGCCAACCCTCACCTACACAGAAGCAATAGCATCAATTCTGCAGTCTAGATACAAACAAAAGAGGAACCCCCTTTTCTAAGTTTGAGAATGACCTGATTATCCAAACAATTGTAAGGAATCGCCTAAAATAATTTTTATATAAGTTGATTAAAAACCTCAATCTGATTAGGCTGGTTAATACAAAATTAGTCTTTGTAAGTTATACTTCTATGGATAAAATAGTACAAAGACATGAAATAGAGATTTTTTTTTCCAGCTGCTGAGAGAAAACTAGATCCTTTTCACAATGTAGTTCTTAATTGTGCTATACCCGAGCTGGAGAAGGCACACATGACAGCTTGAATGGTTAGTGGTAGCATTTCACTGTTTCCACAGCCTGTTGCATTCTCTCTGCTCAAGAAAGTGCTGTCATATCGGTGTGCTAATTTGCTCTGGGTTGACTCACAAGACTACTCACAGCTCTGCAGATATGCTCTGTGTTGCAACTGCTTCCTCAAGTGAGTTGTATATGCCTTCTGGATACGCCTTCAGGCTTTGTGCCTATTTTAGGGTTTTACAGCTGGACCATATAACAAATACTTAGAAGTTGTTCATAGTTAGAATTGGTCACAGCACAGAATATGCATTTTCTCAGAAATCTTACCACTTTGAAATCTTAATTTATCCCAATAGACCTTCTAGTAGCAAAGTCACTTGGGAAACAAACATACACAGTATTTCCAAAAAGCAATAATTTCTTCTAAAGCAGCAGCAACCCAAATCCCAGGAGAAACTTGTATTCCTTGTATCCCTGAGACAAGGAAAAGATCATCATACAGGAGTAGATCTGACTGAATGAAAAACTGGCAGTTGGCTGCCTAGCAAAGAACTGTCAAAAATTATCTGCATTCTATTCTACTCTTACTGAGATAAGCTTTAATGAAACATTTCCCTCTTAATGAACCAGCAACTTTTAACAGAAAACATGCCATTAAAATCATGTCTCCAAAGAGATGCATTCATGTTTCAGTGGGAGGTGTCCCTGCCCATGGCAGGAGAGTTGGAACTAGATGATATTAAGGTCCTTTCCAACCCTAACTATTCTATGATTCTACGATTGTATAGTTGCATGACAATGGTAAAAACATCTCAGTCTTAGCTACATTAGCTGGTCAGCATTAGTTTGTGGTGCAAGTCTCAGCCTCCTCAAGTAACAGCCACTAAGTTGCTTTCTGTTCTCCTAATTGCTGACTGCACTCCTTCAGTAACACCACGTGTAAGCACTAGTAGCACAGCACAAAATCCTTATTAATGTAGTCACGCTTGGATGGAGAGAATCTCTTGGGCAGACATTTTAGCATTCTACATTGAAAGCTTATAGTTAGATACTAATCATCATGCTGCTCAGAATTCTCCCTATCAGACCCCCTTAACAAGGAGTCTGCCTTGTTCGACAGGTTCCCTATAACATGGTAGTGGGAGCAGCATTCAAGTGATGAGGGGAGATTTCTCATGAGAAACTCCAGGATTAAGTGTTATAAGACACTATTGCTCTCACAAGCCTTCATACAGACTGTTTTCTACTAAAAGAAGGTATGCTTAGGGAACATCACACTGATGTCCATTTGGGCTACCATGAACTGTGCAGCAGGGTCTCCTGCTCAACATAAATGAATGCCATCTAGTGCAAGAGGTACTAACAATTCCACATTAACTGCTGCATTTCCTTCCATATAATGTTTCTAATGGCTAGAGAATAACCTCTATTCTAACCTGTGGTCTCTTTCATTACAGGAGTAGCAGTAACCATCACTTACTAGTAAAACTCTCAGATTTTCCCATTATAATATCTGTTTTGAGTTTTATACTTTTGCAAGTTTTAACTGTTTGGGCCAATACATACTCAGTGGTCTATGGAAAAAAGCATAGAAGTCATATAAAAAGCTATGTACTGCATGCAAAGAATGTGACAAATTAATTTACATCAGCAGTCTTAATTCTGGCATTTCTTAAATCATGAAAGTTTTATTTTGCAGCCTTAATGATAGCTTTGGGTTTTTTATACTGTTATGTGTTAAATATTTGATATAAAATAAATCACTGCCAGGTTACCACCTATCAAAACTCCATGGCCCCTGCAAAAGTAAACATATGTAAGCATGGTGAAGGCTGGACTAAAATGTACCAACAACTCTTGGAACACCAAAGGGAAAAGAGATGGTGCTTAAAGAAAATATTTTCAAAAGCAAATATGAGTGAAAAATGAGGGAACGGATTCACTAAAGTCAATGGTAAAGCACTCAGAGCTATAATTGGTGTCAGGATTCCACACAGAAAACCCGACCAGAAAGAAAACAAGAAAAGGGCAAACCTAGAAAATTTGGACCTAGCTGGATGGAAGACTGGATTCTTTATCTTTAAAGATCTTCCAATCACAAAACAATGTTTTTTTTTCAAAACCAAAATATTTCACTTAATGCAGAGTGTATATGTAGAGGCTTTTGACTTGTCTCATGAAAAAGAACAGATCAAGAGATCTAACATTCACTTCCAAGATTTCTGAACCAGGACTTGTCAATATGGAAGTAGGACAAGATGCTCCTCTTTATATTTTATTTCTGTTGCTGGGTTCTGTTAAGATTAGTCTTCTTGAAACTTAAAAAAGGGGGGTGGGGGGTAGGAGGGTGGAGGTAGGGGAGCAACTGTGTTCAAAATTGCATACCTAGCATTTTGAAAAGCTTCTGGAAATGTTCCTTCTTATCAATTTATGTCTAATAGTTAATAGTTATGTCTGTCTAATAGCTTGACTATGTCAAGCACAGGCCAACAATGAGATGAAATCTAACCAAGGAAAGTATTAGCTGTAAAGTCTTTCAGTGAGTACTCTGGATTAGTGAAACACCGGGTATGACTCTGGTCATGTTCCTACTGTTTTAGACAATTGTCCAATGACTGTTAATAATGGTGGCTTGAGCCTGAAATTCAAAATGGCAAAATCTTGAGTGTTTTGCACTTGCTAATGCTGAAAATTATCTGCATTTTGTCTGCCAGAGAGAATAAAAAGAAGACAGATCCCAGAGAATTTTTATGTACACAGCTTATAGCAATGTGATTTCAAAAAAGCAAGATTGCAAAGTTACAAGAAAGATGGAAATGCATCTTGGTGCCTTTTGCCTTCAGCACGAAAATGGGAAGAAAGCCCCCGTTGTCATAATTGCTGCGCCTACTTTTTTCTTTTCTTTTAATTTATGAGAATTTCTACTTTCCAGAAGAGCAAGGGAAGAAACAGCACAGGAGGGATACCACAGAGCAACAGGAGCTTTTTGTATCCAGGAAAATGTTTTTCAGGAATACCCAAGGAAAGAACATCTCAATGAAAGGCTTCTGCAGAGATAGGCAGCTCTGTAGCAACTGACAATGTAGACATTAGCTGACAATTTGTGCATTTCCATATGCACACTTAGAATTTTAAGTGAAGGGGGTTATTCTTGGAAAGACAACAAATTAAGACTACTTAAGCTCCTAAATATTTGTAGACTTGTTCCTCATTTACTCCATGTGAAGGAGCTTTACTACTGATGTAAATCAGGTGTTCTGTGTGTTTTCTAACCTATTATAAAACCTCTTATAATAAACATCTCGTATTAACTTATTTTAGTACCTTTTGATCAAGAAGAATTCAGTTTTCTCCTTAAGAGAGAAACTACACTCCTGGTGTGTAAGAGAATAACATACTAGCTTCCTTGGTTCCTAGTGCAGAATTAGGCACAGTTACTCACAAGGATCTTCTTAATAATGCTCCAGTGTCTGGTGGTCTCTCAAATAACCTTTGTAAACAGTTTACATTGATCTTTGCTCCAAGCTGTGAGATGTTTATAGATGTTTTTTTCAGTATGGCTACCTGCCCATCATCAAGACCTTATTTTGGTAGTCCTAAAAATAGGCTAGGATCAATTACAAAGACTTTTCCTCAACAATGTAGTTCTAAAATAAATTTAAAGGCTAAGGTTTTGGCAAAAAGAACACATTAACAGTCAAACTGGAAATGTTTCAAACACTGATTGATCAAGACCCAGCTGAGTTTATTCTACTCATGATATATTTTCATCAGATAATCCAAGAAGATTGTTTGTTTTGGCCTATGATTCTAGAAATAATATTAACCTGGCAAAAATGTTGTTTCTATAAAGAAAAAGGCCACTGAGAAGGCTAAATATATGTCTTTCTTCTCATGTACTACATTAGTTTCCCTTACATCCTGTTTGTTCAGGATTTTCAGGAGCTGTGTTAGAATGCTGTGCTGTGATTAGATCACCTGTCTAGGTCTCTGAGGTGCTTACTTGGCCAGAATTTGTGAAAAGGTTATAATCCAATGCAGGCATGTTCAGATCACATCTGAAACCTAAATTCTTCACCCCTAAGGATTCAATTCATAGACAGTTAAGGTGCAGATTTCCAGGCATTTAGGTAGAGTCACATAGCTAATGGGACCTAAATATTTTTTTTTACAATTTGAGGTGACATTTATCTCTTTTGATGTTTCCAGTTGGCTTTAAATTCCATTAGCAACCTGGTTACAAATGTCCAGTGTCAGACTCAGAAAACCAGGTCAGGTCCTCCAAACCCTCATTTAGATCCTTCACATCACTCTCCATTGCTTTATTAGCAGTCTTCTGTGATTTGAGAGAAAGAAGAGGTTTCCTTCAACTCTAGAAATGTTTGAAGCATTTCTCACATTGGGGAATGTGAGGCCTGGAGTTACTAGAGGAAAACAAACCCTTAGGAGAGATTAAACCTATTGAAATTCTAATTTTTAATTGAAAGGACTATATTTTTCATTTCATATGACCCTTACAGAGGAGAAGTGATATACAGTGGTCATGCAAGGCCATCTTGACTTTATGAGACAAGAACATATTTGCAAAGTTGCAATGTCTAAGAGTTTTTTTCTGGAGTATGTTAGCATAAATGAGATGTTCCTTTTGTATGGCTGTATCATAAAGCAACAAATTCTTTCTGCATAGGAAAGGAAAATAAAACTAAATACAGAAAAAAAAATATTAAAGACGATGCATTTGACTAAGAAAGTTTGGTTACCTTTACAACATTCTGCCACCAGAACAAAACGTAGAGGTTGCTTTTCACAATCTTCAGTAGTAAGAAATCAGGAGTATATCACATACATGACAATACTGACTGCTTAAAAAATCAGTGCATGCCAGTTGATGAAGTTACTTGGAATGCTCACTTATATGTTCCACGTTCACTCAATGTATGCTTTTCAACTTTCCTCTTTATCCAGCTGTCAACTCAAGCTCCAGTTGACCCAATGAAGATTTAAGAAAATACTTGCTTCCACATGCTGTCGTTCCATGCTGTGAATCAGGCACCTTTGATTCAGATATATATCCAGGTCCTCCCAGATCAGTTGTGTCTAGAGACTGCCCATTATTTTTTTGCGGCATTTCTAAAAGAGGTGCCCTCCTTCCATATGCTTGAATCAAGGCATTTTATATCTTTATCCTTGGTTTCCACATGTGGTCTTTCCCTTCTCATTTATTCTCTCTTGCTCTGAAGATTATTTTCTAGGCTCAATGTTTAATAGTATCACTTAGTCTCTGCATTCCTTGGCTGGCACTGGCTTCTCACATCAAACACAAACTTGCTTCTATGAATTCCACATTCTACACCCCCACTCTTACAGTATACACTCTTTAAGTCTCATCTCTCCCTGGTGCATTTATGAAAATTCACAAGAGCCTTCATGAAGTTTTATTTTTCACATCTGAAACTTCTAAAAAGCCTCTTCAAAAGGTTTTTTGAAATCCAGGGACAATGCAGTACAGATACTTGCTACTCTACTACCGCTAATAGTATTTAGAAAAGTCTCTGTCAGCTGGGGATAATCTAAATGCTGCTGTAAAGGATTTTCATTTGAAAATGAGCAAAAAAAATACTGAAGAGTGAAATGTGAAGAGCACACAAATAGCTTGGACTATATTCAGAGGTAATCCAAGAGATGAGAAGAGTGCTGCTGAGGCAAAAAGGGAGCAGAAACAGAAACAAAACCTCAACATGGACGAGAAAGCACAGAGTATAAACACCAAGCATGGTGGACTAAACGTGGAAAAGCACTTCCTTAATTGCTTTGCTGAAGTACAGCCATAAAACAGAACACACCTCTTTTCCAGAAAATCCTGGACAAAATTGGTTAAGAGCTGGAAATTATTTGTTAAGTCTATTTGAGAAAATAATCTGCTTACTTTCATTATCAGCCAAAAGATCTTTCCAGCTGGTCATATTTTTAGAGCAGAAGGAACAGTTTTCTCAAAGGCAAGCTACATTATTTGAGATATTTTCTTTGAAAATTTTACCCAAAACCACAACCTGTCTTAATGTGTCCCATGAGAAACTCCTACAGTTCCTACTGATAGCTAGTACAGTGGAACCCTCACCCCCAGGAACATGAAAAACTAGTAAAGCATATGTTCCTCACTGAAATACTTAAGCTGTTGAATGACTTTAACTGCTGTTGCTGGGTCAAAGCTTGTTTTTCCTTATTCTCATAAAAGCTCAGTTGTGGTCAGCAGATGATTGTGTCATGATGCAAGAGTAAAAGTGTTTGTTGACAGCTGGACACTCAAGCTACTATATGAGGAAAATATGACAGTATTTAATATATTAGCAATAACCATATTCTAAAAATATACAAACTGTACACTGCAACTGTGCAGTGTAGAAACTTGAATTATTCAATGGAAGGGGAAGTGAGAATTCACTTCCTCCTACTAAAATTTAAAAAAGTACTACCAAAGGAAGCACAATGCTGTTGCCAAGTTCCTTTTTACATATTATTGATTCTATTAAATTCAAGTACAGATAATTTTCCACTTTTATTTCATGGAAAACTATATTGTCTGCACCATCTGAAAACCACTTAGATTACTACATCTATATCAGTACATCATTCATTGCTTTCTGCTCTTGTGAATCATGTGAGATGCTAGTCCTGTGTAAAAGTGATGCAGCTGGATACAGGAGGGGTGATGTAATTTTTTTACCCAGTGGAGCAAGAGTCTTAACTTGACTCTTACTTGGTTCACAGACATTTTATTGCAGTCCACTGCCAGCTATTGGCCATGGACCACTGTAGAAGAAAAAAAGATAGGAAGGTCAAGGATTCCAAATTCTGAATAACAATATTCAGAGCTCAGCTGTATATTACCTGAGCAATAACATACAGATAATTTACAATTTGTAGAGACAATTTTTTATGGATAATATGGAAATAAAAAAGCTCCCTGACAATCTTATTTAGCAGCAGCAGCAGTGACAATCATCAAGCATCAACTGATACCACTGCTGCTGTTTGTTAAGTTCTAGCAAGTAGCTATTTTTTTAGCATTCACCAGACATGATTGTGGTAGGGTGGAAACAGATGAATATTTATTTAACTATTGTCCTACATCTAATACAAATCTAACATAATGTTCTCACATGGCCAAGATAGGACAAAGCTGTCATGGTATGACAAAGCTCTTACCCTCAAGTTGTTGTATTATGGGTACCTTTTGTGTACACTTGACTTCCAGCGCTGTGACATGACTTGATCTGGCGCACTGAGACCTTCCAGAAAGGATTGCCTGATTGTGTGTGTACCCAAATACCATCTGTTAATTTCATATGCATGATCTATTACATAGGCACTTCCCTTTGAGATGGGGCAAGAAGATGAAACTCAATCAGTTTTCCACAGCTGCTCCCATATTTAGTTCGAGGACTTGAAGCAAGTTCTGCTTTCTACTTTGGCCCTATAGGAACAGTAAGAGACATACACTTAAAACGTATTTTCCAGGAACTGTGAGAATCTTCTGCTACAGAAAAAACACAGATCTGACAATTAAACTGAAAGTTTACATCAATTCCTTGCAGACATTGCTTACACTGATGGGAAACAAGTGATTGTGCAAAACCTCCACTTCTTGCTTCTTCACATTCAAAAATACAGGTAGTTTATAGTGCTACTTCCTTCATACTATCCCTCATCCTATATACACATTGCACTCACTACACATATCTTCTAAATGGTTGACATAATTATAAATAGCAGTGAACTTTACATCTTAATATTGACTTGCAGGTACAGAAAAACAAATGCATGTGCCAAAAGATGTAACCTAACATTTGGGCTTGAAACTTACCACCGAGATGGAAAGAATAGTAAATACATACTCAGATTTACTGACATTTCCATAAAGCTTTCTGTAAAACACTGTGAAAATCAGGGGGAAGAGAAAGGGATGGGAGGAACTCAGGCTTATTTTGAACCCTGAATAACAGAAAGCAATCTCAAAACAAAATGATGAAGTTATTTTAAGCTGCTATTGTGTAGTCAGAATGAGACTGTTAAGTGTTTCAAAGGCTTCCTGTAGACCTCCAGGCGATGGGATATATTTTAATATCCATGTGAATGTAATTAAATGGTTAACATGCAGCAAATAAAGGAGAAAATTTAACCCTGGTATGATCAGTGGAACAACTTCAGAGCTGTCTCTCACATGAGTTAACACAGATTGACTTTTAGATGGAAGAAACTTCAGATGAACATTCTACCTGTGTAAATCATGCTTACAGCATTTTAACAACCAGGAGTAAAATCTGCATAGGGAAATAAGTCACAGATGAAAGAAGTGAGTAAGGAAAGGGTTGAACAGCTTGAAATGAGTAAAATACATCATTAATTTATTTCCTTTCATGAAGCCAGCTAATTCCATCTTTTGTTTTCGAATTCCTTTTATACTCACTTCGGTAAGAAGCTTCAAAACCTTGCTCACATCATACTTAGTTTGTCATACATATGAAATCTTATACAGAGCATTAATAAAATCAAATGTCCATTTTAAAATTATGCTTCTCATTAAGCGAATTATTGTACACATTGCTCTGAGCAATAGCTAAAAGCTTATATTGTAAAGCTAAAGAAGTAATGTTAATAATAAATGCTGACATTTTCTAATTAATACCCTCAGGTTACAATTCTCTAGTTAATAATATGCAGCATTCCAAATAAGTTACGTGAGATTTCAATATTCCATTTCATAATACCTAGAGGTCTCCTTTAAAGGGTGCAGGCAATTTCATTTTATCATAAGATTAATAAAGCTAATGAACAAGACATGCTAGTGAGGCTTTTCCTGCCTCAGCTGCAATTGTGTTAGATACTCAGCTCTCATAGTGAAAAAGTGGTCTAGCTTGAACAAATGTTTTTGAAGAACAGAAAAGTATATGTATCTACTACGTATAAACAGTTAAAAGAAATACGAATGTACACACAGTGATACTTATATGAGAGAGCTGGAAAATTTAGGTTATGAT
Organism: Forpus xanthops; assembly: GCA_032466535.1. Taxonomy (NCBI): domain Eukaryota; kingdom Metazoa; phylum Chordata; class Aves; order Psittaciformes; family Psittacidae; genus Forpus; species Forpus xanthops. The sequence continues at coordinate 56,067 of JASSUY010006577.1, forward strand.
CTAAAACTCACTGGAACCCGTGGAAAAAGGCTCCTTCAGGTATCTCTAGTATTTGAACCAAGGCCTTTGAAATTTAAACACTGTAAGGCCTGGACATGTGAATTGTTGCTTGAACATATTCTACGTGTAGAAACAGACACCTCTGACTAACCTGAGGCCCCACCATATGCAGAGGAAAAAAAAAAAGAAAAAAAAAAAAAAAAAATGTGGAAATTAATTTTAAGATCAACATGATGGACAGAACTCCAGTAACTAAGCTTTGATCATAAACTTTCCACAAGTACTTCTGACCTAATTTCCTGCAGTTAGAAGTGTGAATTTGCAAGCCTCACTGATGACATTTTCAGACAGGCTTAGAACCTCTTCAGCTTTTCATCCAGGTTAAGGCTTTGCTTTGCTTTTGCTTTTGCTTTTCCACTCTAAGAACTGATGCATATAAGCTTTCCTATCAATAATTATGGAGGAAGAATTCTATTCTCAGTTCTGAGCTGCAGAAAGATGCCGTCAAAAGGATGGAAGGATAGATGGACAGAAAGAAAGTGATCTGGCCGTACACCTGCTCTTCAGGACACTGAGTTTTAGCCTCTTCATTTGTTTTTAAAGAATTATACTCTATGTGCTTGTTAACTAGCTTCTGTGTTCAATGTAGTTGAACTTCAAATTAGTTTACTGTGATTTTGCAAAAGCTGGTTTTGGTAGTTTCTTCCATACAAACTCCCAATGGAGAACTTTCATCTTTCTCACAGGAAGTTTTATAGTTTGCAGGTATTCCACAGTATTGCACATTCACAAAGGAATATAAAAAAAAAAAAAAAAACCAAACCCTAAGCTTAAATAGAATTCATTCTTACTGGAAGAACATAAAACCTATAGTTGCTACTTGCTTATTCCTATACTTTCTGCTTTTGGCCTTATCATCTAGGAGGATGCCAGAGATACAGTTTTTTCCAGAATGCCCTGACATTATAGTCTGATGTGGTGCTGTGATTCACTTCACACTAATTGCAACCTCTCTAAGGTTCCTTGAAAAAGCAGTCTCTTGGTGAAAGAAGTTACCTGGTATACCCCAGAGGATCATCCAGTCACTGTACCAAAGATCTTGTGTCTGCGGGGTACTACTTGAAAGAGGAGACTATCTTTTAGATATCGCTTACCTTAAACTGATGCTTTTTTATCTAATTTGCATCTTGCATCTGTGCCTTTGTCCTCTATGATCAAAACCTTCACTCTGCCATCATTCTGAGGGTTTTTATGTTTAAACAACAACAGAATAAACATTTCAATTGTATTTTATGTGTTTTGCCATGCAAAATATCTAATTAGTACACTAATAGTTATTTTCTTTTTTTTTTTTCTTTTTTTACTGTTGGCCAGTGGCACAATGGCTTGCCGATATTTTACATACCTGCAGCCTTTCCATTTGTAATGCTGAGGGCTATGGGCTGATAATGCATTACTCTAGTCACTGTAGTGCCACACTTACCCTGTAGCAAGAATGAAGGTCAGTCTCTATAATCATGACATTTTCAGTGTACAAAGGGATGTCAAAGAATCACAGAATTGTAGAATCATAGAATAGTTGGGGTTGGAAAGGACCTTAAGATCATCTAGTTCCAACCCCCCTGCTATGGGCGGGGACACCTCCACTTAAGAGAGTGCATTTATTGTAAGACATTACTTTTTTTTAATGAAGTGCTAGTTTACTGAATATTTGTTCCCTTTCGAAAACATGTTCTGCTTTAAATTATCTGCTGCTTTATAGAAACTAACATTACAATGAGATGTAACCCACAAGGACTGTGGAGGTTAATAAAGCTTCCCCCCAACAACTCTCCCCCCCCCCCAATCCCCCATCCCCTGTCCCTTCCTGTCCGTCCCTCTTCCCCCTGTTCCCATCTGAGGGTGCATAATAACCACATATCTACCCAGTGATCTATGCTCCCATGATAAGAAAAGGAAAAGAACGATTTGTAATTGCATTAGATCTTCAGTCAAGCAACTGTTGTGAAACACACAATTGTAATGTGGGTGGGGTGCATGTCTCTCCCTCAGAATGCAATGCTTTTGGAAAAGGGCAGGACTGGGAGATGATTCTGCTGCGTACTCATTTTAGCTGAGAGACCAGAAAACAAGTTAGGAAGCATTACGTATTTCCACATGCTCTTGCCACAGACTAAGTCTCCCTCTAACATCAGGACACACAGTGATAATCAAGTCCATATCTGCTGCAATGTTTCCATCATCGCATTTCTTCCTTCTGAACAATACATGACGGCCCCCACCCATCCCACTGGAGCACAGTGTTTGTGCTCCTAAACACAACCCTAAAACATTTCAGATAGCATTCAAGTTTTTCTGTGATTTCTATGATTTTCTCCACACTTTCTAGAGATGTGTGGTTCTCATCTGCACTGTTTTTCTTACAATGATGCCTCTTTGTTCCAGTGAAGTACAAGAGCTGGAAAATACAGCCATTCAACCTTCTGAGCCTTACTTCGGGATAGTTGGAGAGGACAGGAACAAACCCAGATACAGAGAAAACAAAGGCTTATTGGCACATGCAAAAAAGAAGTTTTCTACATTATCATTACAGACCACTGAGCCTCATCTTTGTGCCTGGCAAAATCTTGGAGCAGATTCTCCTGGAAGGCATGCTGAGGCACATGAAAAACAAGATACTTGGTGACAGCCAGCATGGTTTGACTAGGGGGAAATCCTGCCTGACCAAACTGATGGCCTTCCATGATGGGGCTACAGAACTGATGGACAGGGGTAGAGCAGTTGATGTCATCTACCTGGAATTGTACAAAACATTCGACACTGTCCCACACAACATCCTTGTCTATAAATTGAAGAGACATCAATTTGATAGGTGTACCACTTGGTGGATAAAGAACTGGCTGGATGACTGCATGCAAAGAGTTGTGCTCAATGGCTCAATGTCCAGCTGGAGACTAGTAATGAGTGGTGTCCCTCAGGGATCGGTG